>ML783962.1:648653-676693 GCA_009831015.1 Picea engelmannii | reverse complement strand
GTTCACAAACAGATCATATTTTAACCATTTATCAATTCCATGTATTATTCTAATGTTAACTCTTTGTTGAATTAAATCTTTATGAGGCGCTTCCTTCAAACCATTTACATATGACCAGATGCGCAAAAACCATGGGCTTATTGATTTGAGTGTTTCCTTTTCTTTTCCCTTTGTTTCTTAATGCAGACCCCCTTCTCCTAAGTCTGCGCGACCTCTCGGTCAAGGGTATTCAATCCCAAGATGAATTAGCTCTCTAAAACCTTGATGGTTTTGTTCTGTATCTAAACACATGCCCTTCCATCTTTCTGGTGCAGGTTCGATGGCCCCCGCGACCTTCTCCTTCACCCTTGTGAAAAATCTCAGATTTGGCACTAGCTCCTCTTTCTCTTGGCCCCTCATTAGATGTGACCTTAGGTGGTGACCTCACGCAGACACGCGATTGCGGCCACACTCAAAGATGGTTTGGAACCAAACTACTTTTCTCCCCATAAGTCACCTTGAGCCACCACATGTCCTTTTTCCAAAACTGTGGTCTCAATTGCGGCCCACCCTCGACTTTGTAAATCCTAAGCACCGTGCATCCCCTCAATGCGAGGTGACCATTTAATGTGTGATCTTGACAGTGATTCTAAATAGATGACCGAGATCTACCTCTTGGGAACCAACAGTTCATATTTACCTCTCCCAGATCGACGGTTGTGGTCATTTCGAAATTCCAGACTTCAGAATTCTCAAATCTCAAAATTTACTTCCCTCGAGATACACAGGATTCTGCCACGTCTCCTTTTGAATCGGACGGTGGGGAATTACTTCGGATGATCCAAATATTGACATTTACTTTGGGTCCTTACCTATAATCCACATCTTCATGCCACCTATTCTCATGATATGACGGTTCAGGTCTACTTTGAACGATCCAGAAGTCGACATTTACTTAGGGTCCTTACCTGGAATACACAGCTTCACGCCACATGTTCTCCTAATTTGACAGTTCAGGTCTACTTCAAATGATATGAAAGTCAACATTTACTTTGGGTCTCTGGCTCTTCGGGCTTCAGGAGCTTCAACTCTCAACTGAAAACTCTCAGAGTAATTTATCTAGTGTCAATGATCCGTCGCTACGTAGCAAAATACTGTAAGTGGACATGTGGTCCAATCAGGCGGGTGACACCTGTCATGTCCTATTTGACATTTCAATCATCCACATGCTCAAACATTACTGACATGTCGCGCACATCCCATGTGTCCATGTCATCCTTGATGACGTCCGCAAGCCATGTCACTTCAGAAATTATGGGGTCCACATCACCTCCTGGTGACATCATCATGCCCCACCACTTTGGCTCTTCGGGCTTCGGGACTTCGGGAGTTTCCACACTAGCACACTTCCAATTCTCCCGAACTCTGATTTCCCAAACCAGTGAAACTGCCACAATGTGTCTCCCTTATCAGATGACCCATATTATCCCTGGACTTTAGGACTTTGGAAGTTACCACAGAAAGGATCAATGGCTACAATTCCTTTGGGCCTTTGGACTTCAAAAATCTCAAACTTCATTTTTTTTCCGAAATGTTTTTATCTGAAGCTCACGATATAATGTAGTGTGTTTCCCATGGATAAACGACTATGATTTCTTTGGATCTTTTTACTTTGGAGAACTCAACTCTCAACTTTCTCTTTTCCCCGAAGTGCACATATTTTTTCCGCATGTCCTCCTAGATCGAACGACTTCAATTCACTTCGGATCTCTGGGGTCCAGAAATGTCAATTCTCAACTTCTCCTTGCTCAGACTTTCCTAGATTTCTTTCACCCATAGCACATGATCAGTTGACGTGTGTCCTCCTACATATCGACGGTCCTCGACTACTTATGCTCTTCATAGGTTCTTCACTCGAGTACTAACATGGTATATCACTACATGCCTTTCAATTTGCAGGGGCACGCATCAGCGGTTTGGAGTAACCCTCTTTTCACCCCGCAATTCTCCTAATGTTGACACGTAACCCCTTGTTGAAACCGTGGTTTGGATTGTGGGACCACCTTGGGAAATTATCTCCCATGCAACTTGGTTCCCTGCAATGCCTCCTGTCCATTGATCTCTCTCAACCATTGGATCCAATGGTTGTGACCTTAACCCTTGCTTCCTTTACATCGAATGACCCCTATTCACCTATCCTCTAATCCAATGATTCTGGATATATCCTGATCCTATAATGGCCATCACTCATGAATTCGAAGGGGGACAGTCACGATACTTCGAACCCCTTACAATTGATCTCTGATGATCTAACTCCTGCATAGATTCTACAATGCCATTCCTCCTGAGATTTTCAAATTCACGGTCAAAATTCGATCTCAACCATGAGACTCTGACCAACAGACCTGGTCCATACCGGCTCGATGTTTCAACCAGAAGCTCTGATACCAATCTGTAACATACCCGACCACCCAGAGACCAGGATACGCCACTTAAACAGGCTGCAACACACCCAACCACCCGTAGGCTAGGCATGATGCAGTCCCAAGACTTAGCTCTCTAATCTCTAATTCGAAAAAAAAGGACTTCTCAACAATGTTAGAATCATGCAAACCACATGCATAAGACAAGATCCATGTCACAACATAAAAGATATAAAAAATGTGCCATGCACAACAAATAACCAACCAACAGGCACATTAGAATACATATCTCAGAGATAATTAAATACACAACATAATACATTAAACAAAAAACATAGAGAGCACTTATCTTTGAAATTAAACGTTCACCAACTGGTTGTAGACCAAGGACATTCCTCCCAACCATAGACATTGTTGTTCATTTATTCTCAACAACAGGTCACCCCTGAGCCAGGGCTATGAATCCACAAGGACTGGTCCTAGGCCAGTTCTAAATACACAGTAGTTGGATAAGTATCTCTCAGGTTTCCCAACCTCACAACAATCCTAATTTCCAACTCTCTTTCCCCCTCAGCCTGCACAACCCCAAGAAATGAACAACTTTCTCTTCCATGCAGTCCCTCGGGCTGTTCCATTTATGTCTAGGGATCTAGTGCTACTAGACAGGAAATCTCCCTACTGGAAATTCCAAGGACTCATAGCTATGGACAGTTCCATATGAACTTCCATCAAGTTCATGCACATAGGCATCCATTCCCTCTGGGAATGATCAGTAAATCATTACAGCCATTCAACAATGGATCTCCTCTTCTTGCCATTCGTTTCCATGCTCATCCCAAGAGCACATGAACTAGAAATAGTGAGTGAAGAGGAAGAAGAACGAGTGAACCAATGAGAGGAGGACGAACCAAGGGAAGAACGACCCCAAAACAACCCCCAAGGGATGTTTAAATAATTACATGAAGACAATATCCACATGACCTCCCTCCCAAGAAGCTCATGTAACCTCCTCTTCTCCATAAAATCAATTATGGGTAAATAAAATAATAATAACAAGACTTAGCCCCTCAAGCCCCCTCTCTTGTTGAAGCATAGCCCCCTATCCCTTTTTTCCTTTTCAGTCTTGCAACCAGTGGTGTATTTATTAATGTATAGGAAGTGTTGCATTTCCTAGGCACTCTGGCCCCTTTTCATCTTTATCAGCTCACTAGCCTAAGTTGTATTTACATAATACATTATATTTTATAAGGGTTAGAACCGGGATGTTACACTTCATCATTCATACCACCAATCCTTTTCTAGGCACCCATACCTTGCTACCATCACATAAACTATACTTTGGGAGGCTTGTTTTCTTGTTGAAGAGGTGGATTTTCAAGCCCATGTGTTATTGAAGAAGAAGGTTGCCAAGCCCGTGATAACTCTCTCTAAGTGAGAGAACTGCTAAGAATTATTTTCCAAAGGTGCCAAGTCTTAGCTATAGGTCTCTGAGAATTCATGTCGGGCATGTTGTTGAAGCCCATAAGGGAAGTGGGGTAGTTGAAGGAATGTTGAGCGAAGAATGTGCACACTTCATGGGGTGGGACAAGCATGTGGGAAATGAGGGATTATAGGTTTTCTATTATAGTTTGCACCTTTGTCTGAGTATTTTTGTTATTGATGGAATTTTTCCTGGCTTAGGAATCTATTTCCATGGTAGAGTTTAAGCTCCATCTTGGGGGCGACCTACTGCTAAGAGTTTATGAGCGACAGAGTCTATGGTTAGGAGGAAATTCTGAGGTATTTTCGTAGTTGGTGAATTTTTATAAAAGATAAGTTTCATTTATGTGATTTTTTAAATTACTATGTGATTGATTATCTATTTTCTGATATGGTATTTTCTTGTATGATGTTGCATGTGAATATTTTTTTTTATTCCATGTAATGTTGTTCATATGTAGAGAATTAAATTGTTTTAATGGTATGAAATCATCTATATTATTGAAACTCCCTATTTTCCAAATCATGTTTTTTATTAACAACTTCACTACTTTGTCAGGGTGGAGATACAACACCTTCACGCAATGTACGTTTTTATATTTATTTTTTGTTACAAGGAAAATCATGGTTATTCTTATCTTCCTGTTGTTGTTATGTAGCCAATATGGGTTAGCAGGAACAAAGAAATTCTTTAGGACATATCCCTCTCACCCATAGAAGTTCTCCATGTGATCAAATTCAATCATAATGGTTTGCCTCAAAAAGAAAATCAACTTTTCCATCAATCACTCTCTCTCTCCATAAATTTCAAAATAGAGTGTGAATATGGCATGTATATGACTCACACCAAGATATCATTAACATGAAAGAAATGCTCATACATACTTTGAAATCATTTTTCTTCTCCTTGACAAGGTACACCATTTAGAATTTATTAAGATGAATAATTCAAATATAATAAGGTTATCTTTGCACACTAAATTTCATAATTCATTATTTTATCCTTTGTCATGATCTAAAATAATGACAGGTGAGTGTTTTCAACGTAAAAACTAGATTGCATTCTTTCAAAACTAATAAATGAGATATGAGATGAGAGGTTAAATTGAACATTGAATCACTCATATGGGGTGCCACCTAGCGAGAAGCAGCGAACAGCTGGATCAGGGCAGTTGTGGGAGTTATTAACCCCGACTGCCACCCCCTACGCAATTACTCCCCCATGGCTCACACCATGAGGGGAATTATGTTAGTGCACCTAGTTGGGATCTTGGGTGAGTGAAACAGCCAGAAAATTTGTACCAGGAGGTTGTAGAGGTCCCGTCGGACTTCAATGGTGATCGCAAGGATCATTTCAAGCTCTTATCGAGTAAAGAGAAACACCCAAACTTAGTTCACTTCATTTTCTAGCTGGTGCGCTCTCTTTGCAGCACACTTCAACCCTCAAGATACTTACGACACCATTCTTCCTTCCCTATGCATCAGTGGCATCCTCCCCACCTCTATCTGCCCCCTGGAAACTAGGGATGTCCACTCTGCCTCGCTCTTCTATGGATCCTCCATCTCCCTCCATTGCACCCTGTACCTCTCCACAACTTCCACTCACTCCCTACACCACCTCCCTGTCCCCCCCACCATTCCATGGGAGCATGGAAATCAAAAGAGGGGTGCTCGTAAAAACAACGCCCTCTCTCGGGCTAACAGGATCACCCCCTCTGAAAGAGCGCTCATCACTCACTTTACCCATCCTCATCATTCAACCCACAACACTCAGTCGGATCCACTTCAATCTCTCAAGGTATTCAAGTTCAAAATGGAGATGACCTCCTCCACGACGCACTTTCCCCTGTCTCCATCTCCATTTCTACTTTACCGTATAAGCATTGTTAAAGAGGAGGCGCCACCCTTGGGCAAGCGTCTCCCTCTGGCCATCAGTAGTCAAGTCGGGTGACCCTTACTACAGTGACGAAAGATTCTAAGTGTAGGAGGAGATTCCTCCAAGTTGAAAACTGGAGAATATGGCAGGTACATACAAGGAAATCATTGCAGGGGGCAACGACAAGACTAGAAAGGAGGAAGACATTGTGCCTCAGCACTTTTCCAACCATCTCGTAGAAGAGCACCTTGAGCTCCTCTTCGAGATTAGGAAAAGGTAGGACGACTAGATGCATTGTCAAGGCATTATTAGTCAAAGGATGGAAATTATATTTGAGGCACTCATGGATGCTCTAGTGCAATCTTGGTGCCTGACTTGTAGACATCGGTCCACCCCATCCTATACCATTCATGAACAACCAAGTCCATCCATGGAATGAATCCCCTAGGTTACAACTTTTTGTTTATTTCAGTTACAATGTCGATGGTCAAATTTACCACTTCAACAATATAGATGCTTTAATAAGTTTTTCTTATTATGTCTATGTAATTTTAGTTATGGCGGATCTGTAGATAGCTAGCCTTAGAATAGGAAGGAGGAGCTTGGTTCCAACAAACTATAGAAATGTTTTGTATAATTTTTACAGTTCCAGTGAAGTTAGAACTCAACATACTATGGTAGTGTTTGAACAACACGTAGCCACATGTTCTGGTTTCCCTCCTGTGGAGGAACAGGTGGCTACTAGGTGTCATTGTATAGCAGAGAAATGATATTAATATAAGGTTTCGCTTTTTATTTACATAAAAAAAAATTGAACATTGAATCTATACAAAAGAGGTGGTTATAAGTATTTGAATCTCTCATAAGATGTGGTAATGGATATTGAGAGAACTTGATGAAAATGGATAGCTCGTGACTCTCATTATAGACTATGTTTCCCCTTCCTTAGGGAAGAGGGTTATTGGGAAATTATTATTAAATTAATGGTCACAACGAATAATGTCATAATTAATAGAATGATTTTTTTTGGTGACCATATTCAAAAATATGTTACTATATAGAAATTTAACTAAGAGAAAATGGCTCAATCTGTAATCCCCAGCTGGTTTTTTTAGCTACAAGTTCTTAAATATGGAAGTTCTAGGAGGGTGTTCTCATTTTAAATTTAATAGAAATTTTTGTAAGAACAAGGATTTCATTTCAAAGTTGGAGTAGTTGTGGTAAGATTAGTATGGAATATTGAGCTATTTCTTCTCCTTGGGAAAATTTGAGAAGAATATATAAAAATATGTAAAACAAGATAAAGTAATACTTAGCAACATGGGTAGTTAAAACCTAGTTGTACAGAGAGTCCATTTTAGAAGAGTTATCAAAAATAAAGTTTAGTTGTTGAGAAAATGAGTTTTATTTAAAACAAAACATACTTGAAGAGATAAACCATGAATAAGGAACAAATTGGAAGTGGTATAGGGTTAACTAGGATAAACATGGTGATTAAATTAAAATTATTTTCAACAACTAATGAAGGTTGTGGTTGGGAAAGGAAATTGGGATAAAAACTTATTATTATTATATGTCTAGTATATGATAGCATAGAGCCTTTAATATAAATAATGTGTTTATAAGGCCACCTACAATCTAAGATAAGTGTGTTTTATAGGTTTCATTTTAGTACAATCCTAGGACATGATGATCTTCCCACCGAACTTGTCAAGTTAATGGAAGATAAGATTGCATATTTGATTCAAATAATACTCATGGAAGTAGCTCAAGATTCATTTATCCAACCATAAATTACACCTTTGTTGCATTCCTTTCAAAATGAATGCCATCATTTGACATAAGTATTTGAAGAGATTCATCTTAACTCTCAGTTTATTAATCATCGAGAAGGATAAAAGAAACCCAGGTGAAAACCTTTTGCCACTTTAAAGATATAGGGTTAAGATAGATATATTCTAGTTTATATTCTTTTTTTGACATTATACATTCAATGTCAATTTTTTTTTCATTTTTAGCTTATTAGTGTTACACATGTGATAGACATGGATATCTTTTCCACCCCAGGTTGTTAGAGCACCTTGCTTCTCTAGGTGCAATAATTTTCAAATTGTTTTCAAAAAGACTTAACCATTTATGACTATACTAATTTAAGCTAATAATACAATATTTATACCATGAAGAGTTATTTTTGATAGAATAATTGTACTATGGAAGGCACATGTTTTGCAATAACTATACTTTTGGATGTGAATCCAATAAGGGATCTGGCCTACTGGAGTACCCATTTGATTCCATGATTAATCTTCGATAATGATTGCTTGTTTGGGAGTTTTGAGAGTGCCTTGCAAGTTTGGAGCCCAATATCATTTTAAGCTATATATGCATAAAACATGTGTGTTTTCCTATGCTCCTACTATGCAAGTTGTATTTAATATTGATTGCATGATTTTCCATACACAAACTAGATTTTTTTATGCTTGGGTCTATGCCACTACCCCATGGTGTTTGATATGAAATAATGGTTTGACAGAATGTCCTTGCTAGTAGATATTGAGGCAATAATGATCCTCCCAAAAAAACTAATGGACAAATGGAATCACAATTTATTGAAGGGGTAGAAATATGAATACCTTGTAGTGCATAGTCATAAATTTTCTTTCTAGTGCTTGGACTAGTGAACGTAGAAGATGTCGCAACTATACAGAAACAATTATTTGGAAAATTAGCTATAGAAGTAGTTTCGAAGGGAATTTAATATTTTGGCACAACATTATCTAAACAATGTTATAAAAAACATAAACTACAAAAATGCATGGATCAATAGAATCATTCTTCTAGACTCACAGATTAGTAGAATCTTACTTCCAAAGAAGCTAAAAAATCCTCAGCTGCTTGGTGTTATGATTTTTTGTATTAGTTTAAGACATGAGATTTTGAATCAACAATATTACTTCCAAAGAAGCTACAAAAGCATCAGATGCAACATTCACCTAATATTTCTAAAACACCATCAAGTTAATCAAGTTATGTTTGGATGAGATTGATCGGACTAGTTCTATTGGTAACTTCAGTCACAATTTATCCTTATTGGGGAGAAACATTTTTTTTGAAAGAAATGAATTAATAATCGTCACTTATATTTTTGGGAAAGATAAATTTACATTTAGTATTTTCTGGAGATTTTCATAACAATATTAAAAAAATCCATCAAAGGCCTCTGTACTTCCTTCTAGTTCATATATCATCAACTAGATGTGTGAAACAAAATAGGCTTCTAGCCTTCTCAGAACTAAAATAAATAGTAGATAATGTTCATGTAGCTCAACCTTCTCAGGTTCTTAACATTTACATGAGGTAAATAAAAACAACTCAGTAAAAACAAGATAACAACAACAAATAAGATATTAATCATATGGGTAGTAGACCCTACCTCCTTATGTTCCTCTAATAGAATTATGCCAATAGGATTTTGTAGTATCTACAAATTATCTTCCCACTAATTTTGTTCTTTGTAGACATGATGAAAACAAATATCAGAAAATTGGTCAGATGCCTCTAATCGAGAAAGGGTATCAAGATTAGAATTTTTAACCTTGACCCAATTTATAATAAGCATAGTCCCCATAAACTTATGAATTCCCAACATTATTCTCAAGGGAAGGTTTAAGCCATAGTTTTAGTGCATAAAATTCATTCCAATTATTTCTTCCCACTCCTAGATGTTCTTTGAAGGAGAAATTATGAGAGGAGGAAATAAATATAATTCCTCTAACTCCACTAGGACCATATATCCCCTTCCTTTCTCCATCAAAGAAGTCATAGGATTTGGACTAATTTATATATATCCTTCCAATTTTCCTAGGTGGTTTTGTTGATACCCTTCAAAAAAGTACCTAACTTGAAAAACACTTCAATGTTAAAAAGACCAAGTTTTCAAAAAACATATTGTTCCTAGTTAGCCATAATGTTCAAGAGACAATAAGTGGGAGATATATAGTTAGCTAGTGTTCGCTCCTCCTAATTTTTATAACTCTCTTCTCAATAAGCACCAATTCTAGAACCAACATTACTAGTGAAGGAAAGGACCTCTTTTGAAACTATATGAGAAAAGGGACATTCAATGAGAATGTGTTGACTTGTCTCATTTGACCTGCATAATAAACATAATCTTTGATGCAACACCACACCTCAGCAAGGCCTGCTGACCTCCCGGTCTATGGATCTTCGTATTCCTCTGAGACAAAATGAATCTTTAGTTCCCACTGGAACCTTCAACGCATATAAAACCATGGGTCATTTTTATATGTTACGCATGCACGAACAAGAACTAGGCGTGAACCTCCACTCCACGTGATCGTCGTCACGACCATAGACTTAACCCAAAAAGGAGTTTCGAATTTTGCAACTTCGTGATTTCTATTGTGAGTCCCCCAACTGCTTAGATTCACGAAACCCCAAAAAGGGATAACGGTCCACTAGCTCTTCCCTTATGCTTCCATCATATGACCTCCAGCCAAGTCCTTGGGATTCACCTTTCAGCACGTCAAGATTTCACGATTCATGAGTTCACGATACAACACTTTTTCCCTTTTTATGAAGTTCAAACTCACGACTTGCTCTCCTCAGATTGACGGTCCTGATCCTTCCACAATCTGAAGGTCCAGATCCTTCCTTCACGAAATCGAAATTTCGTGAATCGGGAATCCACGACTCATGACTATGAGTCACAACTTTCTCAACACTCTCAAACTCCCGAAATACTAAAATTCAAAGTGCCAGATCAATGTCTCTCGTTCCTCCAGATCTGATGGTTTCTATCTCTTTTGAGCTTGTGAGTGTTGAAAGACTCTCACCTTAATCTACCTGCAACTCCAATGAATCCAATGGTTCATGGATAATGACACTTCTCCCTCCGATAATTTCCATCATCCGTTCAGGATCTTGATAAATCCTTGCCAAATGACTTACCTCAACTCGTTTGATCTTGAATTCTGTGAGGAGACTTCGACCTCACCCTTCCTTCGAACTCCTCGAAGTCTCTATATTTATCGAGCTTGAACCTTGGTACAAACTCAAGGATTCTAAGGAATCATGCACGTACTCCTTACGACCTTCACGATAATCACTAATTATATGAAATCTTCCAAATTTGTGCACTCCTTGCGACAGAAGCTCTTCAACCACTCACTTGGTTGGGAAAATTCTAAGACTCGACCTTGCCTGCAAACACCTTTCACGACTCTGTTCTATACGTGTACTTCCACATGTATAAGATCAATGGTATCTCTCCTAAGATTTTCTGAGATGAAACTCAAAAAATTTCAGCACACTCCTTGCGGACTTTCACTGCACTCCTTGCAAGAATTTCTTAGGAAGAGAAAGAATTGAAACTCATACTCTCCCTCTCACAAAATTCATATATTCAACATGAAATCACACACATACACAACATTGAAACAAATGCCCAACAGAGTATATAAGCAAACTCTAAACATACCATTCAATATATGTAAAAAAAATTCATAGAACCCCATTAACTTGGATCAAAGCATTCTTATATTAATCCAAGTGCATCTATAAATGGTTTCTATAGCAACAACTATCTTCTCATACAATTTCTTCAACCTATGTTTTTCTCTGCTCTCTTTCTCTATAGCTTAATTACAATGAGAATAATAATACAATACATCTGAGGGAGCCCTCTTAAGTTTTCCCTCCTACAACTATAAGATATCTTATAAAATTAAGGATTACAACTACTTTACATTGATTACATTAATTGCCTACAATCGACAGATGAGAGCAATGCTCAAGATCTGCATTACAATCCCCAAATCATTTAAGATAACTTATGTTCCTCCAGATATTACATTAATGTGGCATCTTTTGAATTTCAAAATATCTTCAAAATGTGGGCTGGTGCATATCCAGCTGTCTTCTGCGTGCGCTTGTTGGCGATGCTCTTGCATCATACTCCTCTGGCTGAAAAATTCATGGACTCCTGTCCATGAGATCCTGCATCGTTTGTCCGTGTTTCTGGATATCTGCTTCACTTTCCCAACTGGGATATTCAATTGGGTGTCCTTTCCACTTTACCAAATATTCAAAATATTTCTTCCTTCTAGTCTTCTTACTAACTCTCTGATCAATGATATTTTCCATCTACGACTTTTCTGCTACAAGCATCTATTTGACCCACTGAATTTCCTCTTGATTTTCTTCTCCTCTTACCTCATTTTCTCTGTAAGGATATGGATCTGCTACATTGAATATGGGTGATATTCCCAAACCATCTGGGAATTCTATCTCATAAGCATTTGCCTCAAATTTTCATAAAATCTTACATGGTCTTATCTTTTTCATCTTCATCTTATTGTATGTTCCCCTTGGGAATCTATCCTTTCTGAGGTGTGATAAAACTAAATCTCCCACTTCAAACTGAAGCTCTCTTTGGTGTTGATATTCTATGCGCTTGTATTCCTGGTTGGAACTCCGCAATCACTCTTTAATCTTTCTGTGGAGCTTGCATCTTTGCTGCAAAATCTTCCGCTCCAACACTTTTGAACTCATTTTGTTCTAAGTATATCAACTCAGATACTCCTCTTGGATGCATTCCATACATTATCTGAAATGGTCTTTGTCCCATGCTTCTATTATGTGAGTTATTATATGCAAATTCTGCTTGAGGCAGAATATGATCCCACTGACTATGATGTTCAGCTACTAAACTCCTCAACAAGTCCTCCAAACTTCGATTTACTACCTCAGTCTGTTCATCCGTCTGAGGGTGATATGATAAGATAAAACATAGATTCGTTCACATCTTCTTCCATAGCGTCCTTCAGAAATGACCAACAAATTTGGTATCACTGTCTGAAACAATACTCGTGGGTAAACCATGAAGTCGAAGATCTTCCTTGAAAAATAGATTTGCAACGTGTGTTGTATCACTGGTTTTATGACATGGAATAAAATGTGCCATTTTTTAGAATTTGTCAACTACCACAAATATTGAATCACAACCTCTGTGTTTCCTTGATAGTCCTAACACAAAATCCATCATTACCGCATCCCACGAACCCTCTGGTATTGGCAATGGTTGATACAACCCTGTATTTTGTCTTTCCCCCTTTGCATGCTGGCAAATTCTACATTTGTTGACAAAAATTTTGACATTCATCCTCATTCCTGGCCAATAGTACAAACTGTTCAGTTGTGTAAATGTTTTATCATGGCTGAAATTTCCAGCCAATCCCCCACTATGTTTTTCCTTCAAAAGGTTTTCTCTCATAGAACCCTTCGGGATACACAACTGATTTCCTTTAAACAACAGTCCATCCTGAATCAAGTATTCAATCCATTGGCTTCTGTCTCTCAGAACAAGATTCTAGCAAGCTTCATAAGTGTCATTGGAATCTGAATCCTCTCTATACATGTCCTTAAGGCTATCAAAACCTAAGTTCTTCACACAAAGCTCCAGTAGAATTAAACATTTCCTTCTCAATGCATCAAAAACCTTGTTATCATTCCCAGAAATGTGCTTTATAACAAACGTAATTTTTTTCATAAATTCAACCCATTTTGCATGTTTTTGGTTCAGTGTCTCCTGTCTGGTTATAAATTGTAAGGCATGGTTGTCTGTATACAAAACGAACTCTTTTGGAACCAAGTAGTGCCTCCATTTCTTCAGTTCTTGTATGACTACATAAAACTCTTTATCATACGTGGAATAATTCCTTTCGGCATCATTCAACTTCTCACTGAAGTATGCAATTGGTCTATTGTCCTGGCTTAAGACTACTCCAATTGCAAATCCACTTGCGTCACATCTCACTTGAAATGTTTTACTGAAATCTGGAAAAACCAAAACTGGTTGTTCAATTATCTTTTCTTTCAACAACTTAAAACGTTTCTCCGCTTCCTCTATCCAATGAAAATATTTATGTCTTTTCTTGACTATGTCCATCATTGCTACACAAATTCCACTAAAATTTATGATGAACTTCCTATAAAAACTAGCTAATCCATGGAAGCTTCTTAATTCTAATATGTTCCTTAGCGATGGCCATTCTTTGATTGCTATTACCTTTTTCGGATCCATCTTCAACTCATTCGAAGAGATCACAAAACCCAAATAGATGAGTTATGTTTTCATGAAAGATGAGTTCTTTAGATTTATTAGCAATTTCTCTTGTTGCAACCTCCTCATCACTAGAGTTAAGTGTCTCAAATTTTCTTCCTCGGTCTTACTGAAGATTAGTATATCTTCTAGATACACAATCACAAACTTCCCAATGAAATCCTTCAAGACTTCATTCATCAATCTCATAAAATTACTTGGCACATTCATCAAACCAAATGGCATGACAAGCCATTCATATAGTCCTTCATTCATCTTGAATGTTGTCTTCCATTCATCACCTTCCCTCATTCTAATCTGATGATATCCGCTTTTCAAATCAATTTTTGAAAAACATTGTGCTCCACTCAAGCAATCCATCAAGTCATCCATCCTGGGTAAAGGAAATTTATACCTGATGGTGATTTTGTTTATAGCGCTCGAGTTTGTACACATTCCCCATCCACCATCCGTCTTTGGACTTAACACTGTTGGTACAACACATGGACTCAAGCTTTCTCTAATCAACCCTTTGTCCATCAAATCTTGGAAATCTTGGACCAAGCACTCTTTGTCCATACCCTTGCTTAAAATTTCCACGATTAGAATGATTGTAACTTTCACTGATAAATATCCCTTATGAGATCATAAGTTTGATTCCTTGCATGTCTCTCATTTTCACCATGAAGAGGCCTCCTTATATAAGCTTGGAGAGGCCTAACCACCTTAGCGATTCTTGAAATAGGTTGAGGATATTTCTCCATTAGTTGTGGATCCTCCCTAACATCCAACCTTGACCTCAGATTCAAATCCAACTAACTCCAGAGATGAGGGGGATTTATCCCTAATTTTCCTCAACAGTCCAAAATTCTCTCAAATAGGCCAACGCTCCCTCAAAATGGGGCACATAGTGTTTCAACACTCCCCCAAAGGAGGGTAGGGAGCACTAGCACTCCCTGACAGTGGGTAGGGGAGCGTTGGCCTCCAAAAATGACTTTTGAGTGGTTTTTTCCATAGTAAAAGCTTTGTACTCTTTGTCAAGTGATTTCTCCTTCTTAAAATAGTCTTTGAAGGTGTCTTAAGTGTTCTTATAATTTCGTTTGAGACACGACATAGGAAAGGTGACTGTATAATGTTTTCGACACGTGCGACACTTAAGGCTAAAATGTGACACTTGTGACACTGGTAATGATGACAATAGGTCATCATTGTAGTGAATAATTTAGATGTGTAACAAAATTACTCCTGGTATAAGGTCAATGTGATGGCTTATACTTTTTATGGGAGGCAACGAACAAGGTAAGTCGTCCACCACTATATCAGAAAAATTCTCCAGCAGTTCCTGAATCTCCTCAAGTAAAACATCTATTGAGGTACTGGTCAAGATGACTCTAGGTTTTCTTACCACAACAAACTGCATGTCTTCTTGTTTCTTGACTTCATCTAGAAGTTCCTTCCCACTCATGAGAAGTATATTATTTATTGCTTCTTCTTTCACCTTCTTGTCTTCAATTGGCAACACCATATGCATCCTACCATTCTTCTCCAAGATATAGGTGTTATTTCTTTCGTCATGGACAAAATTTATGTCATATTGCCAAGGCCTCCCCAACAAAATATGACAGACATTCATGGGAATTACATCACATAATATCTCATCTCTATAACCCCCTATCTTAAATTCAACTAAACATTGTTTGGTGATTTTTACATGATGTCCTTTTTGAAACCATGAGACTTTATACGGGCTTGGATGTGCAATTGTCTCCAATTCCATCTTCTCCACCATATTTGTGGATACTAGATTATCCATTATTCCACTGTCAAGCATCACCTTGCATACCCTATCCTTGGTCTTGCAAGCAGTTCTAAACAAATTGTTCCTCTGCACTAGATTCTCCATCTCTTTCTCTAGCTTCAAGATAATTTTCCTCATCATTAAGGATCTTCTTCCTTCTACATCTTCTGCCTCAACATTTTTCCTTTGTGCTTCTTAAATGTGACCTTCTCCTCCTCCATCTCTTTTTCTATTAGGACATTCCCAAGACTTTTGTCTGATCCTTCCACATACAAAACACTTTACTTCACCTCCTCTACCTCTTCCTCTTCCTCTTTCTCGCGAAAAAGTATTCCTATCAGGATATTGTATTCCCTGTGAACTTCCTCCCCTTTCTGGGTGATTATGAGGCTTCTTTTCTTCATTCTTGGGCTTCTGTACTCTGTCTTGGGAAATTTCTTTGCCTCTACTCTGACTTCTACCTCTTCCCCTTTTACCTTGCTTTCGGGCCAATTTCTCTTCTTCCTTCAAAGCAATCCGATAAGCATATTCCACATTTTTTATTGTCACCATGCTCATCTCATCTTGAATCTCATATCTCAGGAAATTCATATATCTGGTGACCTTTTCATCATCACTCTCATGATGACCTACTCTGATGTTAATTCTATAATACTCCTCAGTGTATTCCTTCAGTTTCATCCTTTTCTATCTCAAATTCTACATTCTTCGAAACAGATTAATTTGGTAATCTCTGGGTATGAATTTGTCTTTCATCTTTGCTACCATCATGTCCCAGCTTTGATTCATTTTTTTCCTGTGCAATGCTTGTCAGCCTGCAGTTCATCCAACCACAGTGTTGCATGTACTTTCAATATAGTGACAATGTGTTTTACTTTCTTGTCCTCTTTGATATCCTCATAGTCGAAGTATTTATCCAGAGCTCTAAACCAATCTAGAATCTCCTCAACGTCCAAGTTTCCTTCATACATCGGGATGTCCATCTTTGCTCTGGCACCTATTCTTGCAACAACTTTGAATATATGTTCCTCTACAACATCTTCGGCTACAACTTCTTCTTCATGTCCTTCTTCTTTCTCTCTTTCAGCCTCACTGATATCTCAAGTATCAAGAGTTTGTCTTTGTGATGTCTCCATAGCATCTAACCGAGCACGAATTTCTCTCATTTCCCTTTCCATAGTTGGATCGAGCATCATTATTTCTTGACGTCTTCTTGGTGGCATTGTTTCAATCTATCCACATAGAATTCAAATAACAACTTGCCTTTTGTCCTCTTTTTCTTACAGAAAACAATGATTGTAAGCTCTAATACCACCTGATGTAGCACCCCACCTCAGCAGGGCTTGTTTACCTCCCAGTCTTTGGATATTCATATTACTCCCAGCCGAAATGAATCTTTAGTTCCCACTGGAACCTTTAATGCATATAAAACCACGAGTCATTTTTAGAAGTTATGTCTGTGCGAAAAAGCACTAGGCGTGAACCTCCACTCCACGTGACCATTGGCGCAACTATAGACTTAACCCGAAAAGGTGTTTCAGATTTCGCAACTTCACAATTTATATTGTGAGTCCCTTGACTCCTATTCCTGAAACCCCAAAAATGGCTAAAGGTCCACTAGCTCCTCCCTTATGCTTCCATCATATGACCTCCAGCCAAGTCCTGGGGCTTCACCTCTGAGTGCGTCGAGATTTTGTGACTCGTGAGTTCCCGATACAACGCTTTTACCCTTTTTCTGAAGCCCTAACTTGCGACTTCCTCTCCTCAAATCGACAGTCTTGATCCTTCCACGATATGATGGTCCATATCCTTCCTTCGTGAAATCAAAATTTCACGAATCGAGATTTCGCGGCTCACGACTTCGAGTCAAAACTTCCTCCACACTTCCGAACTCCCGAAATACCGAAATTCAAAGCACCAAATCAATGGCTCTCGTTCCTCCAGATTTGACGGTTGTTATCTCTTCTGAGATTTCTATTGTTGAAATACTCTCACCTTAATCTCCCTGCAACTCCACTGAATCCAACAGTTCACAGATATCGACACTCATCCCTCCGAGAATTTCCATTGTTCGTTCAGGCTCTTGATAACTCCTTTCTAAATAACTTACTTCAACTCATCTAAGCTTGAATTCTTAGAGGATACTTCAACCTCACCCTTCATTCGAACTCCTAGAAGTCTATATCTTTCATGAGCTTGAACCTTGCTACAAACTCAAGGATTCTAAGGAATCTTGCATGCACTCCTTGCGACCTTCACGATAATCACTGATTATCTTAAATCTCCCAACTCTACGCACTCCTTGCGATAGAAGTTCTTAAACCAATCACTTGGTTGGGAAAATTCTAAGACTCGACCTAGCCTGCACACACCTTTCACAGCTTTGTGCTATACTTTCACTTCCACGAGTATAATATCAACGATATCTCTCCTGAGCTTTTCTGAGATGAAACTCAGAATCTTTCAACGCACTCCTTGTGTACTTTCACTGCACTCCTTGCAATAATTTATTAGGAAGAGAAACATCTTAACCTCATACTCTCCCTCTCACGGACTTCATATATTCAACATGAAATCACACACATACACAACATTGAAACGAATGCACAAAAGAGTATATAAGAAAACTTTAAACATACCATTCAATAGATGTAAACAAAATTCATAGAACCCCATGAAGTTGGATCAAATAATTCTCCTATTAATCCAAGTGCATATGTACATGGTTTCTATAACAACATCTATCTACTCATACAATTTCTACAACCTCTGTTTTTCTCTACTCTCTTTCTCTACAACTTAATTACAATGAGAATAATAATAAAATACATCCAAGGGAGACCTCTTAAGTTTTCCCTCCTACAACTCTAAGATATCTTATCAAATTAAAGATTACAACTACTTTACATTGACTACATTAATTGCCTACAACCAACAGATGAGAGAAATGCTCAAGATCTGCGTTACAATCCCCAAATCATTTAAGAGCACTTATGTTCCTCCAGATATTACATTAATGTGGCATCCTTTGAATTTCAAAATATCTTCAAAATGTGCATTGGTGCATATCCATTTGTTTTCCACGTACACTTGTTGGCGATGCTCCTGCATCAATTTTGGGCCAAACCATGTACTTTTTTGTAATATATCCCAAGTAGATCCTTTGATTCTTAGAGATAGCTAGAATAATAGCTTATCCTTTTGGGGATCTTGTTATTTCTAGGTTGGTTTCCACCATTGATAGTCTCATTCTACTAGAAACATTGTCTTGTAACCCATACTTGTTGTATGTTCCCCTGTAGAATTATTTGACGACATTAACTCATCATCTTGGTCCTTAAGACTTGAATTCAAAACGAGATAACATGTTGAGTAAGAAATCCCATTGATCTATCCATAGCCCTCCCAGCTTCATATCTTATGCCTTTTTCCCCCCTTTAGTATAGAGAGAACTAATGAAAACTATGGTTAGCATATTCCATGGAGAAAATACATGTTCTCCAAATTTTTGCAACAAAATCATCAAATATTTTGTGTTCACCACTATTGTCTATCCATGGGACCTCACCTATTCTAATACTTTGACAATTACCTATTTTCTAGACCAAATATTTCCAAATTAGTGGAAAATTAAGGATCAAGGATTTCCAGCTTATTGAGGCTCCTAAATTTCTTTTTATCTTGGTGCAAATATAATCTTAAACATATAGGGGCTTAATTTATTTTATAGTTATAGTCTCTTTCCATAGATCTTGTTGTGTGATTAGCCTCCAAAGTCTCTTTAAGCCAAATCCCATAACCCTTGATATCACAAAAGACAAATATTTGGACATCGCATTTCAATGCAATGTGTCAAGAAATCAAAGACACCTAGTATTGATTTATCAATGTCAACCCCCTCCTTTACACCTCCGAAAATGTGATTAAAAAATGTGTCCCTATAGTCACCTAACATTATTATTGTGCTCATATATTTCCCCTTCTATAATTTCCTCTATGCCATAGTATGCCTATGTAAAATTCTTCCTCTATATTTTCATTTACTTCCCAGTTCTACTTGCTGGAATATGGATAGGAAGAAGTAGTGCCATGTGACAAAGAGGAATGGAAGATTCCACTAAGCCCTCCTTTTAATGAAATTCGATAGATAATGAAATTAATTTAAAATTCATCAATGAATGTCATGTTCATTTACATATTCAACGGTAACCCCATCGAGGTTTATGAGATTGGAAGATCTCCGTAGAGAGAAAAAATTATATAATTAGTGTGTACCTTGGTGAACACTTTTGCATATTCACATGATATTATATGGGCCAAGAAATATTATTGAAAAAGGAGATTTAGAGAGTAGAAAATGTAGCAACAAATAGGACTAATAATTTTCTAGTGTTCAAGAATCATTACAATGAAATTAGAGGGGGTTTATGGCATGATGTGTAAGCCTTTTAGACAACCCTATGTTTGGATTTTGCATTGATTAGTAATCAACGGTTAAAGTTATTGGAGTCATGTAACTTGAGTGGGAGTGTGTTCCAAGAAAAGTAATTGAAGGATTCTTAATCAAGTTGTAAAGGAAGTGGTTGACTACAACCTAAAATCCAAGTTTAAGATTCACAACCATTAGGTTATGTAATCGACAAGAACTATAGAAACTAGTGACCCACAACAAAAAAAAAAATGAATATCGGAAACCCAACAATGCATAGAATTGAAACCTCACAACATATCATTGTGTAAACTAAATACTTACTATCTAAATTTGGGGAGCTTGGAAAACCAACATCCTTGTAGGAATACAGAACACGCAATACAAAAACAAACTATAAAATCTTACAATGAAATTTCATGAAAGGTATGATTACCATAAGACAACACTAGGGAAGACAACATTATACAAGCAAAAAAATAAAAAATATGGAATTATACTAGACCAAACTACATAATTAATACCTAAAATGCAATGTGTCAAGAAATAAAACAAACCAACACACCAAAAAATATAATGTTGATGAAGACAAGGAAGAACAATCATATCATTTGACAAGTGTTACCATGATTTTAATAGTATTGCAGATTTGATGTATTTTAATGTATTTAAATAAACAACCTTATATCCAATAGAGAGTAGTGATACTTTCAAGATATTTACATAACTTAAGGCATGACCTAACACCATGTTTGTTATTAGGACCAAATTTTACGGGGCTTGGGATAAGGTGGTAAGCACTTCATACCGGAGCATAGGTGTCTTATACCTTAATCAAATCAGTCTTATTGAGGCTTGTCATTGCTATTGTATTTTATGCATATTGAATGTGTTCATTATCACCATTCTCACCATTTGTTGTACTTTATCCTTAATATAATTAAAATAATGAGAGGTCTTTTAGAAAAGAAAAAACATGTTTTGAAAAATACCCTCTTCGAGTTTTAAATATATGATCTTTGACATTTCTAATTATCCCATGTCTCTTTATTCTTGCAAGTGAGCTTGTGCTAATCCTATCAATAGTCTTGACTTACAATTGAAAGTCATCACTGTCATTTCAAAGGTAGATTACATTGAAAGGGATAAGGTTGAACATTATGCATTACCAAATGTATTATGTATCTTTTAACAATCAAAGCACTTTGCCTTCAATTCTAATTTAAACTTAATTTTCAAATTTTCTTACAGTTCATTTCTCATTGATATAATCAGTTGAATATCTTGAAGAAATGATATTCATATGTTTCTTATTACATTTAATGTGGTGTGGTGTTGGTACATGGAAGCCTTCAAGATGTATTTATTTGGTGACCTTGTCCATGTTTGATCTGTAATTCCATATTTTCTTCATAGTGAAACTTTTCTTATGGAAATTCCATATCATCTTTGTCCACTTTGTTCCATCTTCATAAATTTTACATCTTTTGTTGTCCAATGAATCCTCCACATTGCACCCTTTTTGTATTTTGGCATGCTTCAATTTTTTTTCTTTTTTTATTCATTTTCTCCTTATATTGATCCATGCTTCCTAATTAGCCTCACCATATTCTTTCTAAAAATTGTATCGGTCCTTCCAGTTGACGAGGACATTAAAATCATTCTCACTAGTACTAGAGACAACAACATTGTTTGATTAAAATCTATGTTTTCCTTTCTTTAGGCTTAAATTTTCTTCTTTTGAAGATAAGTACCTCCTAAAAATCACACTCACTATATTTTTTATCATGTACAAGGAATCAATCCAATCTTGAATTTCCCTTTTTCTTCTTGAACTTTGAGCAGAAGGAATCAAGTAAAGGAGGTCAGTGTGATGAAGAACCGATGACATTTCCTTTATTCAAAAACTCTATTACTAATCTACTCTATTGAGTTTTCTCATAATGGTCCTGTCATTCTTCCTCCCTTCGTGGTAATATTTGTCTGTCAATAGAAAATTGCAAACTTTCCAAGTTGAAGAAACCAAAAAAAAGAATAAAAATAAAAAAAACCTTGAAACAATAAAATGAAGTTGTAGGTAACTTATCATTGCCTAAAATAATAATTACAATAAGAATTTTGTATAATGGACTTCAAGATGTTCAATAATTCTCGCATTTGTAGCATTCATCTTATGTAAATAACCTAATATGAGTGATTATGGAGTTTGGTTGATTGTTCAACCAGGAAGCCAAATTTGAGTTAGGCTTACTCCAATGACAGTTAAATCACATCAAGGAGAATGTTGGGAACTGATAAGTATAAACATTCATGTAACATATTTGAAGAACTCATCTTGAAACCATTACCTTATCAATGCTTCTCTTATGTGTGCACCACTCGGAATGATTATGGAGTTGGTCAAATTTGCAAGGTTATCAAATATTCTCAATTGCATCCCAAAGAATTTCAATCCACCGTGTTATTCTATCATATTTGGATACTTGGATATAAGTGTTTTCTCAAATGTGAGCTATTTATTCTTGTGTAATACAATCATATATGTGCATAATTCTTTTAAATGTTTCAATTTCCACAAATGACACTTAATTTCACAAATAACAGTTAGGACCTATGTTACATTCTTACAAAGAATACTATTCCACTAAAGATCTCAATTTACTACTTAATCACTTTGGTACTTCTTTACTAATAATGTTGATTCATGGAGTTCTTCTCCTTATCTTTCCAATTTTATCCCTTCCCTCTTGGACCAAGAAGTGGGTAATGTAGAATTGTATTGTGCAATGATAATCGTGGACCAATTTCACAAATTGTATTGGCATATTGAAAGGATCACATATTCAGATCAAACAATAGACAAATATAGATTTTAGTTTTTAGATTTAAATAAAAGGCATGGAGACATAATTATTCACTTGAGGACTGAATAAAAAACTCAAAGGTATGATATTTTTCTTCTTCAGTTTTTATACATTCACACAATTAGAATAGATTCATATCCCACATTATATAAATCATAGGAGACTACCACGAACATGAAGGCATATAATCCTTTTCCTTTCATAATTTTTTGATGACGGGTTTCATATAATTGTTTCCTTTCAAGAACAACTTCACTTAGAATACAAATCGGGGATTCCCATTGGTTTTGATTGATGGAATCCCCCCCCCCAAAAAACAAGTGTTTTGCCTCTTAATTGTTCTACCATGTCAATGGCATTGTATCTAAAGAAAAGAGAAAAAAAAAATGAACTTGAGATAGTATCATTATTAAGATAATTTCATACAAATTGACTAACCACCGCACTTCTAGGAATTGATCTAGTGGACTAACAACCACCCTGGGAACATGGGAATAATCACCCACTCAAGGTGATGTCGATGGTTTGGAAGTTTACTAACACATGAAGTTTTTGGTATAATGGAAAACCTTAACATCGTATCATATCCTTGGCCCAGTATCAATTCCCTTGAGTTATGTCATGGGGGGGTATTGGACTAACCGACACACCTACAAGAATTGATCTTGTGAACTAACTGGAACCCTCGGAACATGGGACTAACTACCCACTCAAGATTATGTTGTTGGTTTGGAATTTTACTAACACATGTGGGTTTTGGTGTAATGTAAAACCTTAACATAAACAACCTACCCTACATTGAATGGGATACTCCTACAACTCCTTCAGCAAATTGAATGTGTTAACTAATAAACTATACAGTAGAACTGTAGAAAAGAGGATGATGAGCATTAATTATTTTTATCTATAACTAAACTTGAGACAACATACATTGTAAGAAAAATGAATGGACAAAGTCATTAGCAAGATAAGAACTAGTTAAGAGAACCTACACTCTAAGAAAAATGAATGGTATATTCCTACAACTGTTGAACACAACGACCACACTTAGAGGGGGCGGGGTGAATTAGTGTGGGGATATTTTCAAAACTTTTCCCCTTCACAAAATTCTTAGTTAGCAATCACCATTCACTCATTACTTATTGTTGTCATTCATAACCAGTAAAATGTAAATATACATAAAAAATAGATAACAACAACATATATCATCAATAAACCATCATCACAAGGAACACAAAGAACACAAGATGTATGTATAATTTTCTTTTTATTACAGACTACAATTCTTGGGTTATCAACAACAACTGAATAGAGTACAACTCTACAAGAGCATCAGCTCTATAATGAAAGACTCAGCTAACACACTCAGCACCAACTGAGATGAGGCAACAATCCTCAATAGATACCAATCTGTCAACATGTACATGAATTGTCGGTAGTGCAACACAGATATGTATGCGCCCTATCAATAGTACAGCTCGCTTATGTATGTGGCTAGTCTGTACTACAGCCTGTGTATCTCTTCTGAGTTACTTAGGGTTTTTTTAACAACCCTGGTTAAATAGTTGCATAAGGTGTATTGAGTATAGTTAATCAAATAATTAATTGTCTTAATGTGTATAAGTTAAGTAATGATTAACTACTAATAATATTATTTATTTATTTATTTATTGTTAATAAATGTCGATTAATTAATTAATTGATTACTTAACACATTCAATGATTTGGGGAATGAAATAAAGGGGCTTAATAACTTTAAATTATTTATTTTAAGACTTTATGTATGCGGGGGGAAATGAAGCATTAAATGGAGGATAAGGTAATAAAGGGGAAGGATAAGGTAATTAATGGAGGGTAGGGAGTCGGTGAATGGGGGGAGATATGACTGGGAAGAGTTCTACGGGAGATTATCATGAAAAATTGGGAGGAGAGGACGGTATTTTGGCTGTTGGATATTTTCTGGTTTGGAGATTGGTTTTGGAGTTTTGGTGAACCATTGCAGGGGCACCAGGTTGCTGGGAGTTTTGGGCTCAAAGGCCAGGATTCCTTATGGTATCATGGAGCTAGGGAGCCGGACAGGCTGCTCCTAGCTGGCTGGGTGGTTAGTCGGTTTGGGTAGGGTTCGGTCAGAGCATCAGGCTGAGAAAAGCAACAGAGAGGACAACCAGATAAGAGGGAATTTAGCATCAGGCAGAGGTATTTTTATTTATGAATTTGTTGGGTTATGTGGATGATTATGTAATTTATTTTCATGATGTGGATAAATTCAATTTATGCTGAATATTAAATGCTTATATAATGATTAATGAATTATTTATGCGTTGAAAGAAAATCTATGTTTAATTGTATGAATTTTTTTAGGCTTAATTAAATTTGGTTCCTACACATGGTATCAGAGCGTGTGTTTGATAATTGGGACCAAAGGCCCACCTACCCACCCATCTTCTTGACTCTGGACAAAAATATAAGCTATGTGTCCTATAAATAGCCCTGAAACCCTCTAACCATAACCAGAAATAACCATGAAATGTTTAGTTTATAAACATTTCATGAACTTGTTCACCTATAGGAGAGACATTAAAACCTTAAAAGGGGATAATAAACAAAAATAATAAGATATATAAATAATTTATATATCAAGCTCATATATAGGTTATTCAAACAACCTATATGCAACTTGCAAACAAGGGAACCAAGCCTATTCAAGCCTGGCCAACTAAACCCTAAAAAAAAAAACAATAATGTTCCAATTATCTATTCAAAACAATATATATATATATATATATATATTGGACATGCAGCAGAGAAACCCTTAAACTCCATGTGCATGGTATCTACCATACCCTCAAACCCTTGTGAACATCCTAGGAACTCTTGTAATAACTTGAAGATATATAAAAAAAAAACCTTAATAGGAATTCTGGAGTAGGTGAGATAGTAGGAGGAAAGAGTCTCGAGTCCTGCAGACCTGTTCTATTCTTTAATCTCTACTCCATCCACCTGTTCACTTGTAAAATCCACCTGTCCACTTGTAAGAATAATTACTAGAAAAAAAAAAATTATACAAAAGTTAAATGATAGAAATATAGTACCAAACACGAACCATGAGTTGCACGGAGCTACCATGCTTTATCCCTGTCAGGTTGACGATGGATCCAACAATAGACCAACACTGTATTGGATCTGTCACCTCAGAAAACTTCCAGTTCTAGCTCTTGTCTGCACCATCACTCTGGAAGCTTTTGTTTGACATCCACCATCTGATTGCTATCAACACATCAATACTCATAACAGATTTCTTTCTAAATTTTCTGGTGCAAAAGTAACAGGGCTAGTTGTATTTGCAGCAGAAATGGGATTTAGAAGTTAAGTCTGTGTTATCACTGACTTTGGTGGCACCCCTCTATTCTCTAGCATATAATGAAGAATAGCTAAGATCTTGATCCCATTTTCCCTTGATGTAATACCCTACAGGGAACCTCCTTTATTGAAAGAGAGAAGGGACGACCCAACAAACAACCCTCGGTGACAGTGGTTGAGAAGATATTGATATTATTTATGTCCCAAAACATAATTTGATATTCATCGCCGGCTGATAGGAACCTATTCTTTGTTGTATCAAAATTCACCATCTCCAAGGACCAATTCTAAATGAGAGAATACATCCACTTGAATGCTCCTTCACTTTCATTCGACTCACCTAAGTATGACTCTCCATCTTTGGTTGTACCATGTGTGAAAATCCTCAGCTCGATATGCCTGTGTATTTGAATTTTTCTTGCTTCTGCTCCTTGTAGAGGGTTCCATTTCTCTTTCCATGTCTCTCTCCAATCCCCAATGCTTGTTCATCAATCGAAAGATTAATACGGGTCATCAATCAGCATAGGAATGAGGAGAAGCGTTGAGTTTTGGCAATCATTTATATGTTTTGGCAATAACAGCCCGACACCAAGTTAGCGCTCCAGACCGAGCATCCAAACCACAAGGAAGGAGCCCACGAGACAACGAATATGCACCAAGCCACAGGGAGGAGCTGCAGACCAAAGGCCACAAACAACACATGCGCGAAGTACCACAAGCCATATTTCTTCGCCAATTAATCAATACACAACACAAATCCCATCGACAAGTTCCAAGCACCAAGCCCACGATACCATTAAAGACATATCATCAGCGCCCAGCCACGACAGAGGAGCCGCGCTGCAGACACACAAAAAAAAATTATTATTACCAAAAAAAAAAAAAATTGATATCTCCATGGCTAGAAAACCCAAGCTCACGATTGTAAAGAGACCCCATCTCTAAGAGAACTTTAGCCCGTGGTGAGTCCTCCCATGAAGAAAGAGGGTAGGAATGCAGTGAAACCTATGTCGAGGCTGAGCCGCCGGTATTTTCAACCAGATTCACACCAAAACAGGAGAGGAGACAGTCGTTGTTGTCGACCCAGGCTCAATGATAACCTGAACCAGAGGCATGGCATGAGAAGGGAAAGGCCCTATTCTAGATAGAAATCCCCAAATATCTATGCCCTCCATCGAATCCAAGATGAAATCCAACATCTATTCCTCCTCTCAACTGTCACCCACCTTGTTGCATGACTTTCGTATTGTGTGGCGGGTTGCGCGGAGGCTTACCTCCTTCTCCAGATCCATGGAACATGCAACAACAACACAAGATCAAACAACAACAATAGACAAAGCTCAGCGTCAAGCGCACAAGACCTTACTTTGCACACAACTCATCATCTATCTATAAAATTCTACTAATCGACAACGCACCTGCAACAACAAACAATCCAGAACCCAAGCACCAACGCTCAGAGACGAGCATTGAGCCTGCCAAGAAGGAGAGAGCAGAGTGGAGAGGTGGCAATGAGGGAGCGTTATGGTTGTGGATAGTTTAGGGTTTGTTAGAGAGTACGTGTAGGGTTTTAGGGATGAGAACCCAGGGGAGGGGCATGTGGGCTTCATGCGTGCCCAATTTGATTTTTTTTTATTTTAATTTTTTTTATTATTATTAAATTTTTGTTTATTTTATTTATTTAATTGTATTTTGATTATTTTTTTATAT
>ML783962.1:616293-648383 GCA_009831015.1 Picea engelmannii | reverse complement strand
GTTATATGTTTCAAATTAAAACTAAGTAATGTGATTAATTAAAAGTAATTAATCATTGGAATTAGAATGATTAATTAATTAAATGAGTAATTAATGTTAATGTTAAATTATGTTAAAAAAAAATCACACTAATTAGTTAAACTAAAATTTTGAAGACTTAAACCATGACATGGAGAGGGGGGCTTCTTGCATGCTAAGAATGTAAGATAACGAAATTGGCGAGTACAGCGCAAAGCTAGCATAGCTACCAGGCAAGGGAGTCAGTAGTTTTCTTAGGTGAAGACATCAAGCTTAGACGCTTTAGCCCTAACCTAGCCACCTCCCCTAGAGAGAGTAACGTTTGTTTACAGACATGTAAAAAAAAACTTATGCCTAACCCTGTTTTCTAGTTAAGTTGCACAAATATGAAACTTCCTTGAACTCACCCTGACAACTTTGGTTGATGCAGGTTAAATCATACAATATGGTTAGGACTCTAGGAAATCGGGGCAGAGGAGCATCATCGTAGGCAATGCCAACACCACCAGAGCCACCGCCACCATCGCCTGAACTAACTCTCATACTGCGCTCTTTGGAGGCCATAAATGAGACTTTAAAGGGGCATCAACCAACAGGGATCGAAGTGGATTCCCCACCATCTAGAACGGGTAATCCAGAAGCGTCAAGGGATTCAGGGGGAGGACCTCCACCCGAAGACATCACTAGAGAACTGCAGAAGATCAAACTTCCGGAGTTTGTCGGGGGTCACGCTAGTGAATGCGTGGAAGCATGGTTGGAAGGCATGACAAGTTGTTTTTCCTTAAGGGACTATGCGTCCACCTCAAAGGCGAAGATAGCAATTTTTCAGTTGAGAGACAGTGCCTTGAACTGGTGGGGAAACCTGGAGAGGCAAATGCACCTTACCCCAGACACCGTATCTTGGTAAATTTTCGAGGAGAGGTTCCGAAGGAAATATCTACCAGCTTACTATGAGGAACAACAGGTAGGAGCGTTTAATGCCTTAGTACAGGGAAACAGGACCTTAGAAGAATATGAGATCAGGTTTGTGGAATTGGTCAAATATGTTTCATAAATGGATAATGACCAACGACAGGCAAAATTCTTCGTCTATGGGCTAAACCCTAAGATAAGGGCTATGGTGCGGATGTGGAAACCGTCTTCAGTTGCAAAAGGTGTGGAAAATGCGCGTTATGCGGACGAACACATGAACTTAACCAGAGGTACGAGACCTTCATTTCTGCATCGTCCTGGATTCGTGGGGAAGGCCCCTAGGACAATTCCCATGGGAGGGGGCTCAAGGCCACCTCCATATGGTAACAGAGTCGCACCAAGAACAGTAGCCGCAGGGATTTCAATGGCAGCGAGTGTAGCATCTCATTCATCACCAACGATGCAAGCAGGTCCATAGCCATATCAGGGAACATCTAGCAGGGGCAGGGGTTCCAGGGGAAGGAACTCATTTCAGAGATAGTCATAGAATAGTGCACAAGTTCAATATTGTGTTACCTGTTGGGGATGCGGAGGACCCCATTACCAGTGTGACTTCCCAAAGTTACAATCATGATTTGTGCATAGAGAAGGAAAGGCCCCGATGGGAAGATCAAGTAGAAACCACCAGATTTACGCAGCAGTTAATAATCGCTAGGCTAAACATCAATCCACATTGGTGGAGTCATCAGGTACGCTAAATCATATCAATGTTAAGATTTTATTTGATTATGGTGCTACAGATAGTTTCATTTCACCATATGCATTAGAAAAGAGTGGGTTGGCACCCTACGAGCATGATGACTTTAAACAAGTCGAGATGGCTTCAAGGGAAAGACAAGCAGTAGGACCTAGCGTTGATAATTGTATAGTAGACCTAGGAGTGTGTACTACCAGGTTGAAGGTATACATCACTGCTCTCGGGGCGTACGACCTAATCATTGGAATGGATTGGTTAGAAGCTCATCGAGCTTTAGTAGATTGTTTTGCAAAAAGGGTGCTCTGTGTAGACAACAAAGGAAGTCCAATAGAGATCCAGGGTGTATGGAGAAAGGTGTCATTAGGCTTTATCTCAACTATGAAGGTTAAGCGATGCTTGAGGCAAGGGTGTCGACTATATGTAGTGGAAGCAGTGAATGAAGGTAAGGGACCCTCATTAGATCAGTACCCAGTATTTTTAGAATTTAAGGATGTTTTTCCGAACGAGTTACCAGGGTTACCTCCTAAGAGGGAGCTTGATTTTACTATTGAGCTAAAACCTGGTGCAGAACCAATTTCCAAGACTCGGTATCGGATGACAGCACCAGAACTTTGTCAATTGAAAATGCAGTTAAAAGAGTTACTGGACTTAGGGCTAATAAGGCCCAGTGTTTCACCTTGGGGTGTACCAGTAATTTTTGTAAAGAAGAAGGATGAATCCTTACAACTGTGTATAGATTACAGGGAATTGAACCATGCTACAGTGAAAAATAGGTACCCGATGCTACGAATAGATGACCTCTTCGATCAGATGAAAGGAGAAGCTATATTCTCAAAGATCGATTTGCGATCTGGGTATCATTAGTTAAGGATTAAGGAAGGCGATATTCCTAAAACTTCCTTTCGAACCTGGTTTGGACATTACGAGTTCATCCTAGTACCTTTTGGATTGACCAATGCGCCAGCAGTATTATTGAGCCTCATGAACGACATATTCTGGAAGTACTTAGACTGTTTTGTACAAGTCTTTCTAGATGACATCCTCATCTATTCCAAGAATGAAAGAGAACATGAGGAACACTTGCGAGTGGTGTTGTCCTGCCTTAGAGAGAACAAATTGTAGGGAAAGTTGTCGAAGTTTTCCTTCTTTCAGAAAGAGATCCACTATTTAGGTCATATCATTTTCAGTGAAGGAATCTCTATGGACCTAGAAAAGGTAAAGGCCATTATGGAGTGGCCAGTGCCAAAAAATGCCCATGAGGTGAGAAGCTTCATGGGGCTAGCAGGTTATTAGCGGAGATTTGTGGAAGGATTCTCTAAAATAGTGAAACCCATCACCACTTTGCAGCGCAAGGGGGTCAGGTATGAATGGACAGAAGAATGTGATAATGCATTCATTGAGATTAAGAGGTTACTAACTAGTGCGCCAATTTTATGAGTGTCAGATATGGAAAAGAACTTCATAGTCTACACAGATGCCTCGAAGCAAGGGTTGGGAGCCGTGCTAATGTAGGATGGAGGAGTGATAGCTTATGCATCAAGGAAGTTGAATAAACACAAAGATCTTTAATACACTCATGATTTAAAGTTGGCAGTTGTAATGGTAGCTCTGAAACTTTGGAGGCACTATCTTGTGGGGTGAAACTTTGAGCTCAAAACAAACCATCAAAATTTAAAACATCTCTTCACTCAAAAGGATCTGAATGCCTGAAAAAGGCAATGGAGTGAGTTTATGAGTGAGTACGATTTTGGTATTTCATACATCAAGGGAAAGGAAAATGTGGTCGCAGATGCCTTGAGTAGAAGACCACGTGTCTTCTCCTTGGTACCCTTGAAGGTCAATCTAAGGGAACGTGTGTTGACGCAACTCCAAGGAGACAGTTGGTATTTAAAAATTACTTCAAACATCTAGAGTGGGAGGCAATTAGATCTAAAGTATGAAGGATATAGTCTAGAAGCAGATGGACTATTGAGATATTGGGGAAGGATGTACATCCCTTAAAGTGGGTATATTCGAAGCATCATACTGAACAAATCCCATATAGCACTTTATTGTGCACATCCGGGTGTGAATAAGATGTACGTAGACATGAGGAAACTTTTCTTCTAGGTAGGCATGAAGCGCGATGTAGTCCATTTCATCGTCAAGTGCCTAGAGTGTCAACAAGTGAAAGCCGACCACCATCACCTGGCAGGCCTCCTACAACCACATGATGTTCCTATGTCCAAGTGGGAAGTCATCTCTATGGATTTTGTTCTGGGTTTGCAGCTCAAATCTCATAGACACAATTTCATTCTTGTGATAGTGAATAAGTTAACCAAGAGTGCTCATTTTATTATGGTTAGAGACACTTACGATGTCACTGATGTAGCACGTGTGTTTTTAAGTGAGGTTATCCATTTGCATGGGATACCTAAGAAGATCATTTCAGATAAGGACTCCAGATTCACTTCTAGGTTTTGGACAAGTTTGCAGTCAGCGTTGGGGACTCAATTGAACTTAAGCACAACTTATCATCCTGAAACAGATGGGAAAACTAAAAGAGTAAATCAAGTCATGGAATACATGCTTAGGATGTATTTCATGGATAATCAAACCCATTGGGAGTAGTATCTACCTTTGGTAGAGTTCACCTACAATAACAGTTTTCATAGCTCCATCGCAATGCCACCCTACGAAGCTCTGTATGGAAGGCCATGCAGAACACCATTGAGTTGGGATAGATTGGAAGACCGAGTAACAGTTGGGCCATAATTGATTCAAGAGATGGAGGAACAGGTGATTCATATTAGACAGAGAATAAAGGAAGCATAGGATAGGAATAAAAGTTATGCGGATGCACACAGGACCGACCGAAGTTATGAAGTGGGAGACTATGTTTTCATTCGTATCAGGCCTAATAAGAGTACCATACGGTTCGGGAAGGGGACAAATTTGTCACCTTGATTTATAGGACCGTTCAGAATCCAAGAGAAAATTGGACCCTTTTCCTATCATCTCGTACTGCCACCCCACTTGCATAAAACTCATAACGTTTTCCATGTATCTGTTTTACGTCATTATGTTGCTGATGAATCACATAAACTAAATTGGAAGGAATTGCATGTATCAGACATGGGAAATCTCACGGTAGAACCATTACGCATATTGGAACGTAAAGTTCGATAGCTCAAGAACCATCTGGTAGACCAAGTTAAGGTCCAATGGAACAAGTATAGTCCAGGATCTGCTACTTGGGAAGATGCTGAGACACTACGACGAGACTATCCCTCACTTTTTTGACCACCTAGAGAATATGTTTCTCGGAGGTGGGGTGTATGTAACACCACCTTTTGACTTAGATAGCCAGGATTACTTGAGGCCTACACTTTTATTTTCTACTCACAGTGAAACTATTAAATGATACACTTAAACTTTTAAGACGTATGAACCTTTATGAATGTTATATGTATTTGAATAATGATGTATATGATGCGATATATTGTGAGAATGTAAATTTTATGAATGTTTAAATGTTATTGATGATGATAGATATAATGTGATCTACTATGTGAATGTAAATTTTATGAATGTTTAAGTGTTATTGATGATGATGGGATATGATGCAATCTATTTGGTAAATGATAATTTTATGAATGGGTGTTGAAATTGAATTATGGGATATTATGAGATCTATTTCTAACTTGAAAACATTGATGTTCAGTTGTTGGTATAGGGATACCAAATTGAAATGATGATTGTATGCAATTACATGATGATAATGCATAGAAATGTATGAGTTTGTGTTACAGACTAATCTACAGGTTATGGGCTATGAAATAGCCAAGGGATAATGATGATGAAAGTGGATGTAATGACCACTAGCCGAGAAAAATTATGGTATGAATATTTGTATGTGAAATTATATTGGTTTGGATGCATTACTATGATATGTGGAACAATGCAGGATTTCAGGTGATGAGACTGCCCAAAACCGAATAAACGATGACAAAAATCCCAGCAACATGGTGCCAGTGTATATTCCATTGTAGGGTGTGGACCCTAGTTATGATTAGGAGGGGTGGAGGCATTTCCCACCGTGTATCCTCCGAAGCCTGAAGTCATGGGAGGACGGTGTTATCTCACACTCCCCTAGATGTGTGATGATGATTGTCAGTTGCTTGTTGGGGAGGCTTGGTCAAGATAGTGACACTTCCGCTTATGGGTTCTATTTGGAGTTAGGTCAATATAGTTGACGCTCCAAGATAGTCCAGCAGAGGAAATATAGGAATGAATATGGAAGTAAGTTAGGGAGGAAGGATGAGTAGAAATAGTTGAGAACTTATGGAGATTTGTCTTATGGTGGAATTTATTGTTTTTCCCTTCTAAAAAGAAAATGTGTATATATGAATATTCATAATTATGTAACTAAACCACAGTTGTCTAAATAAAATTGTTGAACTAGATAATTATAATTAAAGGATTTCGCAAACATTTGATTGGTTTATTGTCTTTTATAAAATAATAGTCTTGTTGATTGGATTGTATGCATACATAAATTACTATAAGGGTGATAGTTATTGATTATTAGTACATGCACGAGACTTGTATGTACTAGCTACACATGCATTTCTTGTACATGTACACTAGTATGTATTAGTTTTCTTGGCTTACTTACTAATAATGTCGGTTAATTGTTATGAATGTGTGAACCATGTTTCTTTTCCTTTGTATCATGAAATACCTTAACTTCGGGACGAAGTTTCCTGAAGGGTGGGTGTATGTAACAACCCTAGTTAAATAGTTGTATAAGGTTTATTAAGTATAGTTAATCAAATAATTAACTGTCTTAATGTGTATAAGTTAAGTAATGATTAACTACTAATAATATTAATTATTTATTTATTTATTGTTAATAAATGTCGATTAATTAATTAATTGATTACTTAACACATTCAATGATTTGGGGAATGAATTAAAGGGGATTAATAACTTTAAATTATTTATTTTAAGACTTTACGTATGCGGGGGGAAATGAAGTATTAAATGGAGGATAAGGTAATAAAGGGGAAGGATAAGGTAATAAAGGGAAGGATAAGGTAATTAATGGAGGGTATGGAGTCGGTGAATGGGGGGAGATATGACTCGAAAGATTCCTACGGGAGATTATCATGAAAAATTGGGAGGAGAGGACGGCATTTTGGCTGTTGGATATTTTCTGGTTTTGGAGTTTGGTTTTGGAGTTTTGGTGAACCATTGCAGGGGCACCAGGTTGCTGGGAGTTTTGGGCTCGGGGGCCAGGATTCCTTATGGTATCCTAGAGCTAGGGACGAGGAAAGGTTGCTCCTAGCTGGTTGGGTGGTTAGTTGGTTTGGGCAGGGTTCGATCAGAGCATCAGGCTAGGCAAAGCAGCAGAGAGGACAACCAGATAAGCGGGAATTTAGCATCAGGCAGAGGTATTTTTATTTATGAATTTTTTGGGTTATGTGGATGATTATGTAATTTATTTTCATGCTGTGGATAAATTTAATTTCTGTTGAATATTAAATGCTTATATAATGATTAATGAATTATTTATGCGTTGAAAGAAATTCTATGTTTAATTGTAAGAAATTTTTTAGGCTTAATTAAATTTGGTTCCTACAGTTTTCTCTTAAAGATAAACGCAGATCCTCTGTAGCCTTCAATCACACTCACTTATGTCTTTCATTGTCCAATCTAAACCATAACCAGTCACAACACATCCAATCTCTCCAACAACTTACTTATGCTTCTCAACCATACAATATGAATGTTACTCAATCATGTATAAGAGACCAGTATAGTATAGAAATCATATCAGTACTGAATTATGAGAGTGTTTCTCACTCCATCAACCAACACAAACCAAATTACAAAAACCATACCAAGAATTCCTTAAGCATTCACCATACAACAAGCAAGAGTATCCATCAAGACAACTATGTGACCATACCTTTTGAACCAATGGATAGATATGATGTATTTGAGCATTGCAGACCTTCTTGGGAGCTTGGTCTCAAAATATAGAACCTCTACATCTTCATCTTCTCAATTTTCATGGCTTTACCAACATGTACACACCCTATACATTGCCATCCCATGTACACCTCAGTATGTATGCTCCATATACATAGTTAGCCCACGTACGCCTCAAAATATAGGGTTTTTGAACTTCCAAAACTTTCGTTGTCAATACCTCAGACTTACGAAAACTTTGATCCATCCATGAGATCCTCCACTCAATCTCTCTCGTGGAATAGATCTTCAAGATATTCTCAAGATATGCATTTAACAAGAGACCCTTGCCTCTTATTTATACTCTCCAAGTAGCTTCCTTAGAACCATCTTCTAGGTCACTTTTCCCACATAGAAACTTTGTCCACATAATCACTTATGTTCAACTTTGCCCAATTTTCCACTTGTCCATGTATCCAATATCCACTTGACCACTTGACCCTCTTTCCTCATTTTAGGGTTAACCTTCTCATAACTACTTTCCATAAATAGAGAGTTCTCCATTTACTTTATTATTTAAATAATCCTCCTTGACTTTGTCACTTCACTTTATTATTTAAATAAACCTCTTTGATTTTCTCACTTCACTTTAATATTTAAACAATCCTCCTTCACTTTGTTACTTCACTTTATCATTTAAATAATCCTCCTTCTTTGCAATAAATTTGACTTCTTTGACCTTTTGAGGCTTCAAGCCAACATATGAGGGTCCTCCAACTTCGTAGGTGTTACAGCAAGATTTGCCTCACCCTATGCAATCTTGCACAGAGGGCCTTATTACATTTCCCTATGAAAAATTATCTTCCCTGTTGATAAAATCCAAAGACAAAAATAAATAAATTTCCACATGTATGCATCTTGCACATTATACATCATGCGCATATGCATGCTGCTCCATTATAGGCCACGTGCATCGAGATTTGTGCCAGAAAATGAAAATTAAATGTCGGGTTTCCATGTCACGACAGAAGATCACTGATCCTTGGCCTTCCATGTACTGGAAACGTTCCGACTCGACCCTTCAATGCCATTTTGAAGGCTATAAGGAGGCCAATTCTAAGCTATGGAAAAGGAGGAAAAAATTCAACTTTGAGAGAAAAGTTACTCTGGAGGAATTATTTACTTCATATTGAGTCTGCATCCCTTTATCCTTTAAGTCTGAACACATTGTTCAGTCCCCAAGATTTTCCCTTATTGATTAAGAACTTCATTGTTTCTCTCTTATGAGCTTTCCTTTGGTGGAGGATTGAAGTGATGGAGGCCCAGCTGGAAGGAACTTAGTTTCTTGGTTCTGAACTCTGCCGACATGGAATTCTGTAATTTTTTCACTTCTGTTGATCATTTAATAATAGAAATACTCTTTTCCCATCCAATTGATATCTTGAAAATATATTGAATTATTATTCTATGGGCGTATTTGTCTTGTTTATTAATGGATTATGCTATTGAATGTGATAAAATTATATAGTATCACCATATGATTGCTTTGCTTGGTTTTTGAGGACTAGTTGCAGGTGTATTGCTTTGGGTCAAGTGCTCAACTATGGACTTCATCGAACATCTTGACGAGGTAGTCCTTTTATCTTGTCTTTCTATCATATTTGTTTTTATAGCATACTTGAGAAGAGAGTTGATTTCTGCAGTCATTTCCGTCTGTTGTGGTTTACCCTAGACATAGAGAGATTTTCCGCGTAACAATAGGGCCATAACTCTCAAATCGTGAGGATTTCTGTGACGTTCCACATACCACCGGAAATGGCATGACAAGCATTATCCATCTAGGATAGTTTCGCTGAAAAATTCATTGATCTTAATTTCATCATTCCACAATTAATAATGGATTTGTTGATAATGAGAGGGGGGTGAATCAGTATCAAGTACAATTTAAAAACCTTTTAAATTATACCTAAACCATTCAATTATATCCAATGAGAAATGAACAATAGTATAAGAGTTACACCAATACACCACAATACACCATGCACAATATATGAGAAATAATCAATAGTTATTGTTCAAGGGAAGTAATGACTTCCAAAGGTAGCTACAACTTCCAAATATAAAGGGAGGGATAAACCTCCAATAGGAAGATATAATCCAACAATATCAATAGAGGGTTGACCTCTCCTTCCTTTCCCCTTCCTTCCACCCAAGAATATATGAGAGATAATAAAACTTTACATTAAATCATCACCATCAACGAACCATCACATAGAGCCTGATAATGATTCTTGAGACTTATTCAAATTCTGTAATTCTTCAATTATTAGAATACCCTGATCCTGTAGATAATATTACTCAATGTATTCTATTAAACTCCTCCAATTTTCACTCCTTGAATCCTGCCAAAAATAATTTATAGAAAAAATGGTAGACTTTATTCAATTCTGGTTTATTCAGGAGATTAAACTTGTACAGGATGCCATGTGCTCAATATTTAACATCAGATTCTGAAACTCGCACACAAGAAAACAATGTTCATACTATTTCCAATGAAATTGGTCTCACTTCATTTAGATTCTCTATGAATAATTTATGATTGTTTTACCCGGAACACCTGTTTATGACTAGCTTCAGGATTGGTCAAAAACCCTATCTTCCACAGAGTGTATCTCCATAATTATAGCGAATGAAGAGATGAAACTTTTACCACAGGTACCTTGATATGTCTTCTCAATACCATATCAACTTCACAATTGGAATCATTCTAGAAAAAACTTTATGGAAAAAATGGTAAGATGACCTGTAAATAACATACTTCAGAACATATCACCAAAAGACTTCATCCTCCCTTGAAATACGACCTTCTTTACTTCTGATTTCCTCTGAAATTCAAATTTTATGTATCAAATGAATGTATAATGATATGTATTTATACCATTTATGTCACTTACTTTTAACATTAGGACCAACCTGACACTTTCTTATTTTGTAATTCTTTTCTTTAATTATCTTCAGGGCCTACATGCACTTCCTTCTTCAATTCACTTTGTCATCTTCAAAAATTCATTTCTCCTCAACCATGAGGATCCACGTGACATGCCACATACCACTGGAAACAACATGATGTATACTATCCATCCATGGGTGTTTTATCTTCAAGTACATTGTCCTTCATGTCCAAATACCTTCATAAATCTTGCGGTCCAAAACCCATGACTAGAGTTGACATCAATGAAAACAACCAATCTTGCTCATTGATGGAAACAATCATGTTCCCCCTATCATCATGATCCCAATTTCTCTCCCCCTTTGACATCAATGGAAAATGGTAGGGATCCTCCCCCTGAGTTTAATGGCAAAAGGTAAATCTCTTCTTTGGGGATACTCCCCCTGAACATGTGGCACTCAATAATACTTCATCCTTATTTTTTGTCTTTGGGACTTTTTCTTCCTTGGAATCATTTTCTGTGGCTTCTATCTTATCTCTTTTCTTCATGTCTAGGATGTATATGTTCTTCAGTCTTCTTTTTGCAGTTGAAACCAATCTTCCTGAGTTATTTTATTTGATTTTATATTTTCGGGAGTCAAATGTAAGAGTGTATCCTTGATCACACATTTTACTAACACTGAGTAGATTATTCTTCAAGTCTTCAACCGATAGGACATTATTTGATTTTACATTTTTTCTTCCAAGATCTTCTACACCTTCTCCAAGTATTTTGGCAGATGAGTCATCTCCAAATGCAACATTGCCACCATTTCTCTTCAAGCTGATGAATTTGTCTTGACCCGAGGTCATGTGTGAAGAACATCCATTGTCTATGTACCATTCATATTATTCTTTACATTCTTCATAGGTTAATGTTATTCGACAATATTCATTGTTTGGAATCTCTTTCCTTATCCATACTGTGGTTGGCATAGGGACATCTTCATTCATATATCTGCAATCTTGTTCTTTGTGACCAAGATAATTACATTTGTAGCATACAATATTTTTGTCCATCAATGGGGAAAATGAATTATAACTTCTATTGAAAAATCCACAATTATTTCCATATATTCTATTTACACCATTCATGTTTCTTGTGTATTTGTTCCTTTCATTGATTCTGCAATTAATTGCCTTATGTCCAAAATTTTTGCAAGTATAACAATGACCAAGAAACAAATTTTGATACCTTGGAGTAAGTGGCCTTCTTTGTGATGTAGTCCATCTGGGTCCATGATCTACTCTTTTGTATTTTCCTTCATACTGATTGAATCTTCTTTGATTCTTGAAGGTAGGAGGTCTTCTTGGATATTCATCTCTTTTGTAATCATTCCTTCTTTTTGGTATCCTGGTCCACTTATCATCAACTTTCTGTGTAGCTCTTTATTCAACCTTCTTGTTGGTATTTGCATATTATTTGTATGAAGTTTCACCCATGCATCCAATATGTGTTAAGTATTTTGGCACTTGAGAGCTTCTTAATCTCTTCCTCAATGAGACAGCTTCTTGTTCAAGTTTCTCACAATCTTCTTCTTTCTTCATCATTTGGACATTTCTTACTTCTCCTATTCTTCTTTCTTTTTCGAGTAGAGTTTTCAAGGAAATGTTTTCTTCTCTTAGTTTCTCAAAGTCTTCTAATTGTTTCTTCAAGCTTACAACTGTCTTTTCACAACTACCCGATTCACTTCTAAGTTTTCTATGTGTGTCTTTGAGTTTGTTGTTTTCAATCTCAACATGCTTCAATTTTTTAAGTCATATTCTTGTTGAATAATTTATTCTTCATGATTTTATTCTTCTTAATTGAACTTTTCTTCTTCAGTGTCATCTCTTTCAATCCTTGGATGAGGAAATTCAAATTCAACATGTCCTACTCCTTCACAATTAAAGCAAAAGAACTAACCTCTATTTTTTCTTTTAAATCTGAGATGTTGTAATTTTCTTCAACTTCTTCTTCTTCTTCTTCTTCTTCTTATTCCCTTGCATAAAGGTCTTGTAGCTTGTCCCGAAGCTATTTTGATGATGCACATGATCCCACCTTGGATTTCACTGAATCTGTCAATCCATCTAGGATGGTATCTATTGCCAATTTGTTGTTCCTTTTTGCTTCCTTCTGAGATGCAGTCTTTGGTTTCTTCAAAGCATTGTATCCAGAAGAAAATGAGAACCAAACATATTCCCTAAGAGATTTCAAGTAATTTTACATTCTATTACTCCAGTATTCAAAATTGCTTCCATCAAATGGTGGAATCCCATGTGGAATTTTGTCTTCCATTTCTTCTTAGGATCTTCCTTCTAGTGGTTAAACTGTATTGAAGGTAACCCTCTCTAATATCAATTGTTGATACTGAGAGGGGGGTGAATCAATATCAAGTACAATTTAAAAAACTTTTCAACTTATACATAAACCATCCAATTATATCCAATGATAAATGAACAATAGTATACGAGTTACACCAATACACCACAATACACCATGAAGAATATATGAGAAATAATCAATAGTTATTATTCAAGGTAAGTAATGACTTCCAAAGCTAGCTACAACTTCCAAATATAAAGGGAGGGATAAAAATCCAAGAGGAAGATACAATCCTCCAATATAAATAGAGGGTTCACCTCTCCATCCTTGCCCCTTCCTTCCACCCAATAATATATGAGAGATAATAAAAATTTACATTAAATCATCACCATCAACCAACCATCACATAGAGCCTGATAATGCTTCCGAAGACTTCTTCAAATTTTGTAATTCTTCAATTCTTGGAATACTATGATCCTATATATAATATTACTCAATGTTTTCTCTGAAACTCCTCCAAGTTTCACTCCTTGAATCCTCCCAAAAATAAGTTATAGAAAGAATGGTAGACTTTGTTCAATTCTGGTTTATTCAGGAGAGAAAACTTGTACAGAATGCCTCATGCTCAATATTAAACATCTAATTATGAAACTATCACACATTAAACTAATGTCCATACTCTTTCCAATGCAATTGGTATCACTTCATTTGGACTCTATATTAAGAAGTTACGACTATTTTACCTGGAACACCTGTTTATGACTAGCTTCGGGATTGGTCAAAATCCCTATCTTCCATAGAGTGTATCTCCATAATTATAGCGAATGAAGAGATGAAACTTTTACCACAGGTACCTTGATATGTCTTCTCAATACCATATCAATTTCACCATCTGAATCGTTCTAAACAAAAAGTTATATAGAAAAGGGTAAGATGACCTGTAAATAACATACCTTAGAACACATCACCAAAAGACTTCATCCTCCCTTGAAATACAACCTTCTTTACTTCTGATTTCCTCTGAAATTTGAATTTTTTGTATCAAATGAATGTATAATGATATCTATTTATACCATTTATGTCACTTCCTTTTAACATTAGGGCCGACCTACCACTTTCTTATATTGTAATTCTTTTCTTTAATTATCTTTAGGGCCTACATATACTTATTTCTTCAATTCACTTTGTCATCTTAAAAAATTCATTTCTCCTCAACCATGAGGATCCACGTGACATGCCACATACCACCGGAAACAACATGATGTATACTATCCATCCATGGGTGTTGTATCTCCATGTGCATTGTCCTTCATGTCCAAATACCTTCATCAATCTTGCGGTCCAAAACCCATGACTAAGGTTGACATCAATGACAACAACCAATATTCCAACAAAATTTCCTAACCATACTTCTAGGATAAATCAACCACAAATCATATTCCCATGAGGGATTTCACCATAAGGGGATCACTTTGGAGTTCATTCATTTGTAAAACCATGGCAAGACAATAATGAGTCATCTTTACATCAATATATCACTCTGACAATATATTACTATGACATTATCCCTTTGTCATTGATTCCATGCATGATCACATGATCCAATGATCAATACATGAATGCATCAAACCATCAATGACAACACATCAATCCATCTTCATCTATGCATCATATATCAATGACAACTAATTGATCTATCTTCATATATGCATGACATCATATGATTATGATTCCACTTGACATGAATCCATTCACATCAAGGACAATATATACTTCATCAATATACTATAACAAGACATTATTAATTTGACTTCAATCAACATCAATCATCAAACCTTTGACCTTTGATATCAATCAATCATCCTTTGTCATCAATCAATTCCTTGACATCAATTCGTTGACATCAATCATTTTTCATCAATCAATTCCTTTACATCAATCATTTGACATCAATCAATCGATCATCCTTTGGCATCAATGACAACAGGATTCAACAATATCCCCCTTTGGTATTGATGGCAACATGAACATTGATGTCAACACTAATCATTGATGGAAACATGTAGACAAGGCATTGCTTACATCAATAGTCATCTCACTCATGTCAATGTGACTATCTCTCCCCCTTTGACATCAATGGAAAAGGGTATCTCTCTCCTTGGGGCTACTCCCCCTACCTAAAATCTCCTTGGGGCTGCTCCCCCTACCTGAATTCTTTTGATCTTCCTCTACATAATCTCTCCCCTTTTGAACAATGGATATCACTCTGATTTAATGTTGAATATACATCGCTTATCCTCCCCATGTGACCATTTCTCCCCCTGGAATTATCCCTCTGTTTTATTTCTTCAAATATAGGACTATTTTACTAAGTATGCATATGATAAATGTCTCCTCCTAGAATCATGGGAAGAAGAATGACTCCCCCTATGGGTATGTATCCCCCTATCTTCTCTGCAATACCAACAATATGCTTATGCTGCAAATGCTACTGCTAAAATAGATCATAGATCAACCACTCTTTCTACGATGATCCTTGGACCTATCCATGCATCAAAACGTGTTCCATACCATGAAAGAAAAGATATGTCAACAATAAAAATAGAGAATCGTGAATAAACATGAACCAAGTACATCATGTACCAAATTCTGTGCCCATCATCCACAACACCCATATACATCATCCATGTACATCAAAACCATATAATATGCCATAAGATATCATCAATGGAGTGTATCAACCATATACCTCTACCAACATGTCAACCATGTTCTTTGACCATATATCTAAATCATCCAATACATAATGTACGAAAGTATATGATAATCAAGTAATACCAATGGTGTACTTTTATCCAAGTACTATCATCCAAACATATACCATCTATGATTGTACCAAATATGTACATCGACATGTATCACCACTTGTACCAAGCAAGTACATCAACCATGCACCAATACCACAACAAAATGAATCCCCATGCATGTATACCAAATACACCAGAAAACATGTGCCAATCAAACTGCTAGTAGGTGCCTCTACCAATGTACTAGAAGTGTATCAATCATGCATAAACTATAGATTAGACTCATCAATGATGTACACCATGATCACCTCATCAAATCACCAACTAAATGTTCCAAGATGTAGTCCAACCATATGCCAAATGTATGCACTAAGATATTCATCAAATATGATTCTAATAATACATGATAAGATATATCATTGAAACTCAAATATGTACCATTCATGTACCCCAACAGATTTTCCTTGATCCTCCATTCACTACAACAAATACTAAGCATCCAACAATACATGTACTAGTAGTGTGCTTCAATAGATCAAATACATCTCTAGCTAGCATCATCAAGATATATCACATAACCAAGTTACCATAACTTCATTGTCATAACTAGCATTTTTCTTTAACATAAAATGCCTCAATCCATACTCAAGGGTTAGTACCATTCATCCAAGATAGTCTTTCATTACTCAACCATATATCACCATCATACATAAAAATATGTATGCCATCAGGTAATCATGACCACCTACAAAAAACCATGTTAGATCATGTAATAAACAATGTCAAATCCTGCAACACAAGTTATACCATTACATGAAACTGCAACCCTTGTGCATAGCCTTTTCCCAATGATTTTACCACATATACGTAGCCTGTTGCACAGACAACGCGTGTATGTATGTGACCTATGCATAGGTCAGCCTGCATATGTACGCGACTGTTACGATTGTAACACGCATATGATTCTGAAGATGACACACTTAAGCTTCCCTTAAGGCTCCCATTCTTCTCTAGTTATTCAATCTTCTTTACCCACTTCTAAAGGTGTCCTTTCTTCTCATAACTTGACGTATGTTCTTCCATCCTTTCAAAAATGTCTTCCTTCCTAACTTCATGCCTTCTTCTATATGAAGTCCTTATCATGGAATTTTGTCTTGTGTTCCATCAATCCAGGGACTTGTGGCCAAATCCACTACAATTGTAGCATCTCATGATGTGACACTGAACAACAATGTGTCCTACTTGATTACATCTCCAACACCTTATGGTGTTATGAAATATTTCATTTTCTCTCCTTTCATAACATCTGCATTCCAGGGCTTTGTGACCATATTCATTACATGAATAACATTGACCATGAAAAACAATTTCATACCTTTACTTTGGTGTCCATCTTCTTTGAGGTGTAAAGATGGCTTCTTGATGTCTTCATTGCTTTTCTCTTTTGAAACTTTCCTTACCTTGTGTAGATGGTTGACTTGCAACATTGTCTTCATCCTTTGAGAGTGAAGGACTTACCTCATGATTCTTTGAGGTGCTTTCTTCAACATGTGTAGCTTATTTGTTGTATCCAAGACCTAATTTATCAATTGGTGATAATTGAATTTCCAAGATCGCATTCAAGATTGTTGAGCTATTCAAGAATTTGTTTAAATTCTCTACTTTATTTCTAAGATCAACAACTTCAGCTTCTAACTTATGGCATCACTCTTCCTTTTCATTTACTTGATTCTTCAATAGTTCCTCTACCCTTTTGTCTTCCTGAATTTGAGTCTTGAGATGGAAAATAATTTCAATACTTTTTATAATCTCATCATTTACCTTCTTATCTTATTTTTCATTCATTAGTCTTTTGATATCTTCTTCCTTTTCTTCTGATTGAGTCTTTTTACTCTCTTCTTGTTCTTTGAGCATTTCCTTTAACTTCAACATGTGCCTTTGATTCTTCTTAAGAAACCTTGTAGTGTTATCGGAAAGATAGCTACATTCTATATAATAATGATCAAATTTGTATTCATATAGACCCCACTCAACTTTATTTTGAAGTTCTGATAGTTCTTCTTCTATTATTTCCATGGGATAGCTACCATCAAACTCTAAACAAAATATTTCTAGATTTTCTTATTCACTTGTAGAGAAATATTCATCATCATCACATTTTGAATTATTGTAATCAAGGGTTTGTGAATATTCTTTAGCTTCATTTGAAATGTCTTCAAGATCTTCCTTTTTGCCAACATCATCACATGATTCTTTACCTTCATTTTAAATGTCTTCAAGATCATCACATTTATAAATAATGCAATCAAGAGTTTTTGGAGATTCTTTACCTTCATTGTTCTTGATGGAATTGTCTTCAAGATCTTCCTCCTTGCTTTGGTATGTCTCCCCTAGCTTTAGCCATAGATCCTTGGTGGTATTGCATTATCCCATGCTTTCTTTGATAGAACTTGAGAGTCCACTAAGAATGGTCTTGAGAGCCAATGCATCATTCTTATTTTCTTTCCTTTGAGTTGCAAACTTTGACTTGTTCTTCAAAGGAACTGATCCACCAATAACTACCTTCCAAATACCCGCTCCCATTTCCTTCAAGTTCACTTTCATTTCTATTCTCCATGTAGAATTATTTTCCTCTTCAAGGATTGGAACTTCATGGATCTCCTCCAAGGTTTTTAAGGTTTATAGTGAAGGCCTTCTCTGATACCAATTGTTGAACACACTGACCACACTTAGAAGGGGGGTGAATCAGTGTGGGGCTCTTTTCAAAACTTTTCCCCTTCACAAAATTATTAGTTATAAATAACCATTTACTCATTACTTATTACTGTCATTCATAACCATTCAAATGTAAATAAACATTAGAAACAGATAACAACGACATATATCATCAATAAACCATCACCACAAGGAACATAAAGAAAACAAGATGTATGTATAATTTTCTTTTTATTAAGGACTACAATCCTTGGGTTATCAACAACAAATGAATAGAGTACAACTCTACAAGAGCATCAGCTCTATAATGAAAGTCTCAACTTACACACTCAGCACCAACTAAGATGAGGAAACAATCCTCAACATATACCAATCTGTCAAGAAGTACACGACATGTCGGTAGTGCAACACGTGTATGTACACGCCCTATCAGTAGTACAACTCGCGTATGTATTGGACCTACATATCTCTTCTGAGTTACTTAGGGTTTTCTCTTTAAGATAAACTCAAATCCTCTGCAGCCTTCAATCACATTCACTTTTGTCTTTAATTTTCCAATCTTAACCATAACCAGTCACAACACATCCAAGCTCTCCAAAAACTTATTTATACTTCTCAACCATACAATATGAATGCTACTCAATCATGTATAAGCAACTAGTATACTATAGTAGTCATATCAGTACTGAATTATGAGAGTGTTGCTCACTCCATCAACCAACACAAACCAAATCACAATAGACATTCCAAGAATGCCTTAAGCATTCACCATACAACAAGCAAGAGTATCCATCAAGACAACTATGTGACAATACATTTTGAACCAATGGACAGATCTGATGTATCTGAGCATTGTAGACCTTCCTGGGAGTTTGATCTTAGAATATAGAACCTCTCCATATTCATCTTCTCAAGTTTCATGGATTTACCAACCTATACGCACACTATACACTACCAGCCCACGTACGCCTCAGTATGTATGCACCCTATACACAGTTAACCTATGTACGCCTCAGAAAATAGGGTTTCTGAACTTCCAAAACTTTCGTCATCAATACCTCAGACTTACAGAAACTTTGATGCATCCATGATATCCTCCACTCAATATCTCTCTCAGAATAGATCTTAAAGATATTCTCAAGAGATGTATTTCACAAGAGACCCTTGCCTCTTATTTATACTCTCCAAGTAGCTTCCTTAGAAGCATATTCTAGATCACTTTTCCCACATAGCAACTTTGTCCACATAATCACTTGTGTTCAACTTTTCCCAATTTGCCACTTGTCCATGTATCTAATAGCCACTTGACCACTTGACCCTCTTTCCTCATTTTAGGGTTAACCTTCTCATAACTACTTTCCATAAATAGAGAATTATCCATTTACTTTATTATTTGAATAATCCTCCTTGACTTTGTCACTTCACTTTATTATTTAAATAATCCTCTTTGATTTTGTCACTTCACTTTAGTATTTAAATAATACTCCTTGAATTTGTTACTTCACTTTATTATTTAAATAATCCTCCTTCTTTGCAAGAACATTGAATTCTTTGACCTTTTGGGGCTTCAAGCCAACATATGAGGGTCCTCCAACTTCGTAGGGCCATAACTCTCAAATCGTGAGGAGTTATGTGATGTTCCACATACCATCAGAAATGGCATGACAGGAACTATCCATCTAGGACAGTTTCACTGATAAATTCACTAATATTCATCTCATTATTCCACAATTAAGCATGGGCTCCCTAATCATACTTATGGGATAACTCAACCACAAGGCGTCTTCCCATGAGGGATTTCACCATAAGGGGACCACTTTGGAGTTCATCCATTTGTACAACCATGAAAAGACAATAATGAGTCATATTTACATAAATATATCACTGTGACAATATATCACTATGACATTGTCCCTTTGTCATTGATTCCATGCATGAGCACATGATCCAATGATCAATACATGAATGCATCAAACCATTAATGCCAACACATAATTCCATCTTCATCTATGCATCATATATCAATGACAACTCATTGATCCATCTTCATCTATGTATGACATCATATGACTATGATTCCACTTGACATCAATCCATTCACATCAAGGAAAATACATACTTCATCAATGTACTATAACAAGGCATTGTTCATTTGACATCAATCAACATCAATCAACATCAATCATCAAAACTTTTACCTTTGACATCAATCAATCATCCTTTGGGATCAATAAATTCCTTGACATCAATCCTTTGACATCAATCAATTCCTTGACATCAATCCTTTGACATCAATCAATCGATCATCCTTTGGCATCAATGACAACATTATTCAACAACAACCCCTTCATAAAATTGAAGAATTTGTTAACTCCTAAAATATCCAGTGGAAAAATACAAATAAAGAGGAAGATTAGCATTAATTATTTTTACAATGTCTAAACGTGAGCCAGTATCATTAGAAAGATAATCACTAGTTTAGACAACCTACATTATAAGAACAATGAATGGACAATATTATTGGCAACATAAGAACTAGTTCAGACAACCTGCATTGTAACAATAGTCAATGTGATAGTCCTACAACCCCTTCATAGAATTGAATATGTCAACTACCAAAGTATGTAGTGGAACTGTAAAAATGAGAAGAAATATAAGCATCAAACTTGAGAGGGTATCATTAGCAAGATAAGAACTAGTCTAGACAACCAACATTGTAAGAAGAATTAATGGATTATTGTATCATTAGCAAGATACAAACTAGTTCATACATCGTACATTGTAAGAACAATGAGTGGGATAGTCCTACAACCCCTTCATAAAATTGAATTATTAACTAATAAAATCTACATTAGAACTCTAGAAATGAGGAGGATATGAACAATTATTACTTTATAATGCTTGAACTTGAGATGGTATCATTAACAAGATAAGAGCTAGTTTAGAGAACCTACATTGTTATAAAACTGAATGGAAATTATCATTAGCAATATAAGAACTAATCCAGACAACCTACATTGTAAGAACAATGAATGGGTTGGAAATGGTATAACCACTTCAGAAAATTGAGTATGTTAACTACTAAAATATGTTATAGTGACTAGAAGGAAGATGAAGAGTAATTATTTTTAGGATTCTCTCTCTTTGAATAAGATAATAAGTTCCAAATATCATATAACTCGTAACTACTCTCTTTGGAGACTAATACACAATGGAAAATATCAATATGCTAGGAAAATTAATAATATTATTGAATATAGAATTTCTCTATTGTAAATAGGAAATCTGAATATTCACAATTTTCAGTAAAGTATTTAGTTTGTTTTGAGAAGTTTGTGGGAGCTCAAAATGCCGCAAAATAAGTTTGTGGGAGATCACAATAACACAAACTAATATTACAGATACTGAAGCAATGGTTGCAAATCCACAATAGTTGTTTTCAGGTTGTAGGTTCCACAACATGTGTTTTAGATACTGTGAGGAGGAGATTTACAGATGGTGAAAATGGTAAGTTTTCAGGATCCAAAAAGGTGGTTTTTGAATTGCAACTCTACTGCAAAAGACAAGATTATAGATAAAAAATTGTTAGTGCACTTGTAGAGTCCGGTGTTGAGGATTTTTTTTGTGGATGATGGGAGCTTGCAGATGTGGTCACACAAGATTGTGCTTCAATGTATGAACAAAAAGTGGACATATGAAAGATGCATACGGACAGGTAACAACCATAAGTTGTTGAGTTAGTTATGATTTCCATTAATATATCAAGAATATTTATGCAAAAATCATACTAATGTACAAATTAATAGTGTACATATTTTAATGATTGAACATTGGTCATTCATATTACAAGTTAGTTCCATCAAGAAACATATTTTCTCTCTATAATGACCCCATCGTTATGTCTTCAAGCGAAACAACAGTGCATTTTTTTTTTTTTTAAACAGGAGAACAACGACGATTACAGCTAGACAACACAGCTGACGGAAAGCACCATGCCCATAAAATAGGTAACAATTAAGACTCCACACACAAGCATAAGGGAAACGAGGTGAAACATGCGTAGAACAACAAGGAGGAACGACTACCCGTCCGACACAACATGACCACACCTACAAGCTAAGGGACAACATCCCCATCTCGATGGAACGACCTAGACAACGAGGAATAGAGCCTCTAGGCGTACAAAACCAATGCCTGAAGATGTTCAACCCATGCGCCATAAACCAACTGGCAACGCTTGACAATACTCACACAGAACGCACCGCTCCGTCCAAGTTCTTGTTCGCAGCTATCCAATAGGGAACGCCATGACTCCTTCATCAGGAATCATGTTGTGCCTAGGCGATAGACGCGTCAAGGACCTTGGAACAACCCATCCTATCTGGACCGAGGACTCTAGATAAATTGACACTCTAGTAACATAAATAACTAGTAGTAAGACTATGAAGCGACTATCCAAACATAAAAATAAGGTTGTCTTAACCGCTATCGGAAGGGAGAGGGGAAACCCAAGGAAATCAAGAAATAAAGGCACTTGGTCTCCATTCATAGGTTTAGAAACAAGGTCAAGACAACTATCAACATTACCATCATTCGCTACAAGAAATTGCGCTACAGGAATGGCTGGGTAAATCATTCAATGAAAATAAAAAGAAACTCTACTAAACACTAAACCAGAATCATAAATCGTCGGCGCCTGATAATTCTAATCGCTACCTCATAATTATTACAGAAGTACCAAATGTGGTGGTTCATATATAAAAATTACCAATGTTTAATAACAGAGAACAAAACCGCATTTGTGCAATCTGTGAAATCGATGTCAGGGTGTCTATGAACATTGCAGTCAGGTAAATAAAGGAATAAAACGACTATCTGTGAGATGTAAAGAGAAGACAAACCAGAATTTAATCCTTCGTCCACTACCAGGCTACCAATATGTAAAAATGAAGAGTGAGAATTAATCTTTTCATTTTTAGGATATCAATGAAAATAATTGCAGGCAAAAATTTATTTCTAACAATACCAGGATAACAAGTTAATGCAGCCAAAAGTAAGGGAACGCAAGGGTCCATAGGGATAAGTCATTGAAATGATCGTAGGGACAACCTACACTACATAATAAATCCATGCACAGAGACACCTTTTCTAGAAGGCGCAAACAACAAACTGTTAGGGACAACAACAGAGCTAGCTGACAGATGGGTTCGTCCTTTGCTTCACCATCCTCGCACAGAAAAGAAGGGTGTTGAGATCCATAGGTATTTTAATGCTAAGGTGACGACCGTAGATCAATCTCCTGGTCGACTGCTCAGACGAGGACTAGTGAGCTAGGGACGAAGGATAACAACCACGAAGGTCACAATCACTCACAACTAGGTGGTCAAGACATGCGGGAAAATGAGGCCAAGGGAGTCAGCAGTCGTCGAGCTAGGATAGGAAAAGTTCAGTCATCAATCTAAAAAATCAATATACATACCTAATCAACATGTAGATCCAAGTGTGAAACCTACAACATATACTATACAAAATGAAAAGAGAGTATCGTTGCCTGTTTGCCCACTCTGAGTGACGTCTGTGTGCTCCATGTAACTCCCACTCACCGACTGTCGAGACTTAACCAGAACCTCCCAGCCAATGCTAGCGGTACTCTTCTTCCCCCTTAGCCCCTCGAGCCGCAAAGGGGCCACACACACTATCCAGAGATTTCAACTAGCTCCCAGCTCGCCTCGCAAGGCCGAGCTACCACTCCTCTCCGAGCTGGGTATCCCAACTCCCACAAGTATATCAATCAAGTAGATAATTCTGCAGCGTAACGTTACGCAAACAGAAGACCCCCCCTTTCATCCCAACCTTCATTTTATAGAGTTTCGAACTTCCTTTCTTTCCCTAAAATCTCATTTAATTAAAGTTTTTAAAAATAAATTCCGAAAAATTCTTCTCCATACAAGTGTCACCCATCCCCTTCATTCCTCCATTATTTAATTTCTTTAATTAATTAATTATCTTATTCCCTCACCCACCTAGAGTTACTCATAGAATCACTCCTAGGTGTCCCCAAATTCTCTTACAGGTTTTAATAACTTTCTTTTTTATTAAATGGCTAGTTCAGTTTAAATTAGAAAGCTCTTAAATGGTAGATTCTTTATTAAGTTGACTTTCCTCTTTTCCCCTTAAGTTCCCCTTTTTCCCTTTTTATGTTACCTCTTTTCCCTAGTTTCCTAACTTTTTTGATTTTCCCTCTTTCCCCTTTTTAATTAGAACTCAAAAAGGCAAGTGTGGAATTTAACCCCTTTTCCCTTTTATCATTTAATTAGTATATTTTAAATTATCAAAAAGACAAAACAATTAATCCCAACAGTTTTTTTTTTTTTTTGAATAATTTAAATTTCTTACTCCCTTCATGTTACAAGATTTTATGAAGATCATAATTATTATTTAAGTTGTTTTTATTTTAATTATTATTATTTATTTATTTAATTATTAATTTTTTTTAAAGGTAGACAAAATTTTACCACTAGCGTAATTTAGACTTAGACCTTAGATTCTGTACTAGGCGACATTTAATTAGGGAAATTGTTTTAAAATACTTCATACGTTATTCGTCCTAAGGCCATCTAGGTTCATTCCTCTATGATCAACAACGCGGCATGCCCTTCAGGACACACTAGGTGCTCCAAGGGTGCCACTCGCCTCATATCTTCCCTTGTGCGATGTGCCCTTCAGGACGCACTATGTGCTCCAAGGGTGCCACTCGCCTCTTAATATGTTTCCTTTGCACAATGTGCCCTTCAGGATGCACTACGTGTTCCAATGTTTCCACTCTCCTCTTGACTGACTTGGTAGACATCAATAACCCCTGGAGTCAGCACTTCACCAGGTGAACTTGTGGGAGACTAAGGGCCTCTAAGGAATAAGGCCCCCTCCTTATTGTGCACCCCTTAGAATCATTGTGAGCGACTGTCACAGTTTGCCCTCACAGCATCATGGGTCCTCTCGAACTAGGTAATCGTTAACCTACAGTTCGAGCCACGGCGGGAGTGCTAGTAGGTTGTGGCAGGGATATTGTCCACAACTCTCCCTCAACATATATGGTAGTCGTGCATGACCCCTTTACTCCATATGTGATTCTGGTCAGCAAGCTATCGTCAGCCTGCATCATCAACAAATCATGTTAGAACATATACATATCATATCATCTAATCAGATGCACTAATATCACAGTAAAACAATCAAACCCCAATGGTACACTCCCTGACTCGATCCAGAGTTCAAGGGGTTCCATTGATGCCTCAGCATCCTCAAGGTCCAAAACCCTGCACACTCAGTAAACCGAGTCAATAGCACTTGTCTATGTCAATGTAGTTAAACCATGTCTTCAACACATGATGTCTCATAATCAAAATCAAATGTTTTAATAGCATAATAATTCGGATCACTTGCGAGCAAGTGTCCTCTAAGAAGAAATTTGCTCAGTGCGCCAGAGCGAGATGTTACATACACCCCTTCTTGCTCTAAACTTTGTTTCAAAGTTTCATAGTAAAAATGCCGAATAAGTATATCATAGTATCATAACACTATCTATCAAACAAAAATGGAAACGGTTGGCGCATATCATATGCATCCTCCCAGGTCGTCAAGAGCGGACTATAATTGTCCCATTGGACCTTGACCTGATCTATTGTTCGACACCGTAACTATCGAATTCGATGATCCAAGATGCGGATTAGTTCAGCTGTGAGTGCAACCTCATCCGATACCCGCAAGGTTCTCAAGTCAAATCATGTGAAGGATCACTAATCATAAAGTCTCAACAGAGACGTGAAATGCATCATGCATACACCTCAAGAATCAGGCAAGGCTAATCATCAGTCCACAGGCCTCTCTTTTCCAAAATATCATAGGATCCCACGAGCATAAGATATAGTTTAACCCCCCCCCCCCTTTTTTTAAACTAGATCGAACTCTTATGCGGTTTCAACTGCAAAAAGACTCGATCGCCACAGCGTAACTACGATTGACACGATGTGCATCATCGTAACCCTTCTGTTGATACTGCGCTTGTTTAATCCCTTGTATTATTCTTTTCATTTTCTCTTCCATTTCTTGGATCGCTTCTGGTCCCACTAGGACCCTATCCTCAAGTCGATCCCAACTCAAATCCGTCTGACATGGTCGCCCATAAAAAAAACTCGAAAGGTGCCATCTTCATGGTGCTCGGGTGACTGTAGTTGTAAGAGAACTCCGCTAGTGGCAAGAACTCTTCCCTACGCTTTTGTTGGTTCATCACGTACATGCGCAACATGTCCTCCAAGGTCTATTTCATTCGTTTAGTCTGCCCATCAGTCTCCAGGTGATACGCAGTACTAAAGTTAAGCTGGTTCCCAAGGCCTCTTGGAAACTCGTCCAAAATCGTCCAGTAAACACCGATCCTCAATCATATAAAATCCTCTTAGGCACGCCATGCAGCCTCAAAATATCTCTAATGAAAACTCTAGCTATGTAGGGTGCCTGATACATTGTACGCACAAGAATAAAGAGACCACTCTTCATCAAAGTGTATACTACTACGAGAATCGAGTCATGTCTCCTTGTCGTCAGTGGAATTCCAACAATAAAATCCATCAAAATAATCTCCCATTTCTATTCTGGAATAGCACATGGTTGTAGTAGTCCTGCTGGGTGTCTATGTTCAGCCTTTACCTGCTGACATTCTAGACATCTGGCCACATAGTTGACTATGTCTGCCTTCATTCCCTTCCAGAAGAATAAGGGTTTAAGGTCTACCCTCATCTTCGTGACTCTCGAGAGAGCCATGTAAACTGCTCTATGAACCTCGCTCAGGATCAACATCCTCAACTTGTCGTTCAGTGGTACGTAGATCCAATTTTTAAACCTCAATAATCCATCTCTATCAAATGAAACTCCTTCAAATCATGGTACCATCATTGTATTTTTCCCGATAAAACCCTCGACCCCTTGTACCAGTCATCGTCATGATGTAAAGTTAGAATCCTTCCACGTAGTCATCTGAAGAGACAACGTCAAAAAGATGCATGGTCTCAGACTCCAACCATATGCCACGCAATTCACTATTCCTTTAATGTAGGTAATCTCGAAGTTGTACTCGCTAAGTAATTATGACCAACGTCGTTGACATGCGTTCAGGTCGCCTTGTGTAAATATGTGTTGCAGTCCACAATGGTCACTCTTTAGTTCAAATTTTCATCCAACAAGGTAGTTTCTCCAAACCTTCAAGGCATATACGATGGCTAACAAATCCAAATCGTGCGTCGTGTAGTTCTCCTCATGCCTTCTCAGTTTCCTTGAAATGTAAGCGATCACTCATCCGTCTTGCATCAAGACTTTGCCTAAGAATTCCTTGGATGCGTCAATGCATACCAAGAAGTCTACGTCCATGTCAGAGACCTTTACTATCGTTGTTGTTGTCAACAACTCCTTGAGCCTCCAAAATGCTTCCACGCATTTCTCTGTCCAAAAAAATTTCTTGTTTCTCTTCTGCAATTCCATGATCGGATTTGATATCTTAGAAAACCCCTCTACGAACTGTCGATAGTATCCTGCTAAACCCATGAAGCTATACACTTTCGAGACATTTGTCGGAGCTGGCCATTCCATAATAGCCTCGACCTTCGCTGGATCCACGGCGATGCCTTTGCCGGAGATGACATGCCCTAAGTAGTGAATCTTTGATTGATAAAAAGAGCATTTGGACAACTTCGCATACAGTTTGTGCTCTCGCAAACACTGTAGTACCAAACGGAAGTGCTCATCATGATCCTTAGTCGTTCGAGAGTAAATCAAAATATGTTCAATGAATACTTGGACGAACTTGTCCAAGTACTCGCAGAGCCCATGTTCATCAAACTAATAAATACCCCTGGGGCGTTTGTTAGTCCAAATGGTAAAACAGTAAACTCATAATGTCCAAACCTCATCTTAAATACAGTCTTAGGGATGTCCTCTTCCTTAATCCGTAACTGGTGATACCCTGATCGCAAATTGATCTTGGAGAACACCGTTGCACCCTTCATTTGCTCAAACAGATCATCAATCCTCGACAACGGATATTGATTCTTGATCGTGGCCTAGTTCAATTGATGGTAGTCAATGCAGAGCCTCCATGACCCATCCTTCTTTCGTATGAAGATAATAGGTGCAACCCATGGTGACACACTAGGATGTATCAGTCCCAGGTCCAACAATTCCTTTAGTTGCATTCTCAACTTCTGTAACTCCGGGGCTGACATCTAATAAGGTGTTCTAGCTATCAGTTCAGTTCTCGATTTTACATCTATAGTAAACTCCAATTCCCTCTACAGCGACATCCCAAGTAACTCCTCTGGAATATGTCCGCAAACTCTCTCATCACCGGAAGGTGTTCTAAACCCTCCGCTACTCCCTTCTCGTTTAACGCAAGGATCGCATAAAGCTTGCACCCCTTGTGCATGCTCTTCCATAGCTGCAAGGAAGAGATGAACCTTAGGGAAACTCCTTGGTCCCATCCTACACTCACATGTCTCTGTCCCGCATCATCGACAAAGCTCAATTGTTTTGTCTTGTAGTTGAGTATCTCCTCATGTGATTGCAACCGGTCCATACCGATCACGACGTCATATGATCCTAATATCATGACGTACAGGTTGGCCCTGGTGACAAACTCTCCCAGGTTAAGGATACAACCTGTAACCATTCCTCCAACCTTTTGTTTGGCTTCCAAGGCCATTTGTATGAAGCTAAACTCATCCTGTTCAACTGCATTTACATTAATTCTTTTTAGTGCTGCACCAAAAATGAAACTCTCAGTAGCACCGGGATCTATCAAAATGCTAAGGGTCTGGTCAGTGATGGTACCTGTCGTCTCGAGCACAGTCGAATGATGCTATGCTTGGCGATTATTCACCACTGCATGAATCTGATGGGCCTTGCCATATATCCCACGGTAGTGTGTCCGACTGATCTAGACACTCTAGTCCTCTCCACCAGGCAGTCGCATTGGTAGTGTGGCTCCCCACACGTCCAACACCCCTTCTTCAGTCCTGTACTCCTGGTACCTGAAGTCGAACATGAATTCTAACAATAAGGCCAAACTTGAACTTCTTGACCTTAAGTTTTTGGGTACTTGGTGCGGAGCATATCAAAGCAGCTCCAAAATGAGCCTCGTAATCAGGCACCATATGTCTACCTCGTCGCAAGGTGTCGAACTCGTTGAGATGACGCTCAAAAAATTCCTTAGAAATATACCTCTCCTAGAACCATCCCTCGAATAGTTCCTATGACACATCGTCGAAGGTCAGGTTCAAAAGGGGCAGGAGCATCTTCCAACATCAAAGAGCGCTCCCCTTCAGTCGAAATACCACCACGTGGACCTTCATGTTGAAGGTTGTAAACGCGAAGTGTGAAGCACACGCCTTTCTCTACAACCATGATTCGATGACACCACCGTCCATGACACTCATGGATGCTAGAACTCATCTCTCTCGAGACCTCGAAGGATGCTAATGGTACTAGCTATTGTGCGTTGTGGACCCTCAGGGGCACCCTCTAAATGCGATCTCCATGAGGACACGTTAAGGTCTTTACTTAACACAAGGGTTAATACTCATGGGTTTACTGTAGTGGAAAGCCTAGAGATCCACAGTCGCAGGGTTGTACCCGCTCTGATACCATCTGTAATGACCCCATCGTTATGTCTTCAAGCGAAACAACAGTGCATTTTTTTTTTTTTTTTAAATAGGAGAACAACGACGATTACAGCTAGACGACATAGGTGACGACGAGCACCACACCCGTAGAACATGCAACAACAATTAAGAATCCACACACAGGCATAAGGGAAATGGGGAGAAACATGCGTAGAACAACAAGGAGGAATGACTACCCGTCCGACACAACACAACCACAACTACAAGCTAAGGGACAACATCCCCATCCTGACGCAATGACCTAGACAATGAGGACTAGAGCCTCTAGGCGCGCGAAACCAACGCTTGAAGGCGTTCAACCCATGCGCCATAAACCATCTGGCAACACTTGACAATACTCACACAGAACGCACCACTCCATCCAAGTTCTCGTTCACAGCTATCCAATAGGGCAGGCCATGAATCCTTCATTAGGAATCATGTCATGCCCAGGCGATAGACCCGTCAAGGACCTTGGAACAACCCATCCTATCTGGACCGAGGAATCTAGATAAACCGACGCTCTAGTAATAGAAATAAATAACAGGAAGACTATGAAGCGACTGTCCAAACATAAAAAGAAGGTTGTCTTAACCAATGTCGGAAAGGAGAGGGGAAACCCACGGAAATCAATAAATAAATTCACATGGTCTCCATTCACAGGTGTAGGTGCGAGGTCAAGACAACCATCAACATTACCATCATTCGCTACAAGAAATCGCGCTACAGGAATGGTTGGGTAAATCATTCAATGAAAATAAAAGGAAACTCTACTAAACACTAAACCAGAATCATAAATCGTCGACCCCTGATAATTCTAATCGCTACTTTAGAATTATTACAAAAGTACCAAATGTGATGGTTCAGATATAAAAATTACCAATGTTTAATAACAGAGAACAAAACCGCTTTTGTGCAATCTGTGAAATTGATGCCAGGGTGTCTATGAACATTGCAGTCAGGTAAATAAAGGAATAAAATGACTATCTGTGAGATGTAAAGAGAAGAAAAACTGGAATTTAATCGTTCGTCCACTGCCAGGATACCAATATGTAAAAATGCAAAGTGAGAATTAATATTTTCATTTTCAGGATATCAATGAAAATAATTGCAAGCTAAAATTTATTTCTTACAATACTAGGATAACAATCCAATGCATACAAAAGTAAGGGAATGCAAGGGTCCATAGGGATAATTCATTCAAATGATCGCAGGGACAACCTACACTAAGCAAGAAATCCTTGCACAGAGACACTTTTTCTAGAAGGCGCAACCAACAAACTGTCAGGGACAACAATAGAGGTAGTCGACGGATGGGTTCATCCTTCGCTTCACCATCCTCGCACAGAAAAGAAGGGAGTTGAGATCCATAGGTATTTTAACGCTAAGGCGACGACCATAGATCAGGCTCCTGGCCGACTTCTTAGGCGAGGACTGGTGAGCTTCGGACAAAGGCTAACATCCACAAAGGTCACAATCACTCACAACTAGATGGTCAAGACATGCAGGAAAACAAGGCCAAGGGAGTCAACAGTCGTCGAGCTAGGCTAGGAAAAGTTCAGTAATGAATATAAACAATCAATATACATACCTAATCAACATGCAGATCCAAGTGTAAAACCTACAACATATACTATACAAAATGAAAAGAGAGTATTGTTGCCTATTCACCCGCTCTGAGTGATGTCCGCGCACTCTATGTAACTTCTTCTCACGACTGTCAAGACTTCACCGGTACCTCCCAACCAATTCTAGGGGTACTCTTCTTCCCCCTTAGCCTCCTGAGCTGCAAAGGGACCACAAACACTATCCAAAGATTTTGACTATCTCCCAGCTCGCCTCGCAAGGCCGAGCTACCACTCCTCTCCGAGCTAGGTATCCCAAATCCCACAAGTAAATCAGTCAAGTAGATAATTCTATAGTGTAA
>ML783962.1:580898-616183 GCA_009831015.1 Picea engelmannii | reverse complement strand
TTCCTTTCTTTCCCTAAAATCTCATTTAATTAAAGTTTTTAAAAATAAATTCCTATAAATTCTTCTCCGTACAAGTGTCACCCATCCCCTTCATTCCTCCAATATTTAATTTCTTCAATTAATTAATTATCTTTTTTCCCTCACCCACCTAGAGTTACTCCTAGAATCACTCCTAGGTGTCCCCAAATTCTCTTACAAGTTTTAATAACTTTCCTTTTTATTAAATGGATAGTTCAATTTAAATTAGAAAGCTCTTAAATGGTAGATTCTTTATTAAGTTGACTTTCCGATTTTTCCCTTAAGTTCCCCTTTTTCCCTTTTTATGTTACCTCTTTTCCCTAGTTTCCTAATTTTTTTTATTTTCCCTCTTTCCCCTTTTTAATTAGAACTCAAAAAGGCAGGTGTGGAATTTAACCCCTTTTCCCTTTTATCATTTAATTAGTATATTTTAAATTATCAAAAAGACAAAACAATTAATCCCAACAGATTTTTTTTTTTTTTTGAATAATTTAAATTTCTTACTCCCTTTGTGTTAAAAGATTTTATGAAGATCATAATTATTATTTAAGTTGTTTTTATTTTAATTATTATTATTTATTTATTTAATTATTATTTTTTTTTTAAAGGTAGACAAAATTTTACCACTAGCGTAATTTAGACTTAGACCTTAGATTTTTGTATTGGGTGACATTTAGACTTAGACCTTAGACTTACACTCCGCCAGGTGAACTTGTGGGAGACTAAGGGCCTCTAAGGAATAAATCCCCCGCCTTATTGTGCACCCCTTAGAATCATCATGAGTGACTGTCACAGTCTGCCCTGATGACATTGTGGGTCCTCTCGAACTAGGTAATCATTAACCTACAGTTAGAGCCACGACGGGAGTGCTAGTAGGCTCTGGAAAGGCTGTTGTACACACCTCTCCCTCAACATCTCTGGTAGTCATGTGTGACCCTTTACTCCATATGTGAGTCTGGTCGACAAGCTATCGTCAGCCTGCATCATCAACAAATCATGTCAGAACATATCCATATCATATCATATAATCAGATGCACTAATATCATAGTAAAACAATCAAACCCCAATAGTACACTCCTTGACTCGATCCGGAGTCCAAGGGGTTCCATTGATGCCTCTATATCCTCAAGTTACAAAATCAAATGTTTTAATAGCACAATAATCTGGATCACTTGCGAGCAAGTGTCCTCTAAGAATAAGTTCGCTCAGTGTGCTAGAGCGGGATGTTACATACACCCCCTCTTGGTCTAAACTTTGTCTCGAAGTTTCATAGTAAAAATGTCGAATAAGTATATCACAGTATCATAAGTCTATCTATCAAACAAATATGGAGACTATTGGTTCATATCATATGCGTCCTCCCAGGTCGTCGAGTGCAGACTATAGTTTTCCCACTGGACCTTGCTCTGATCTACTATTCGATGTCGTAGCTGTCGAATGCGATGATCCAAGATATGGATCGGCTCAACCGTGAGCGCACCCTTGTCCGATAGCTGCAAGGTGCTCAAGTCAAATCATGTGAAGGATCACTAATCATAAAGTCTCAACAGAGACGTGAAATGCATCATGCATACGTCTCAAGAATCAGGCAAGGCTACTCATCAGTCCACAGGCCTCTCTTTTCCAAAATATTGTAGGATCCCATGAACATAGGATATAGTTTAAACCCCCCCCATTTTTTTTTAAACTACATTGAACTCATATGCGGTTTCAGACGCAAAAAGACTCGATCGCCACAATGTAACTACAGTCGACATGACGCGCATCATCGTAACTCTTTTGTCGATATTGCGCTTCTTTAATCCCTTGTCTTATTGTTTGCATTTTCTCTTCCATTTCTTGGATCGCTTCTGGTCCCACCAGGACCCTATCCTCAAGCTGATCCCAGCTCAAAGGCGTCTGACACGGTCGCCCATAAAGAAACTTGAAAGGCGCCATATTGATGGTGCTCTGGTGATTGTAGTTGTAAGCAAACTCCGCTAGTGGCAAGAACTCTTCCCGATGCTTTTGTTGGTCCATCACGTACATGCACAACATGTCCTCCAAGTTCTGGTTCATTCATTTGGTCTACCCTTCAGCCTTCGGGTGATACGCAGTACTAAATTTAATTTGGGTTCCCAAGGCCTCTTGGAAACTCGTCCAAAATCGTCCAGTAAACACCGATGCTCGATCGGATAAAATCCTCTTAGGCACGCCATGCAACCTCACAATCTCTCTGATGAAAACTCTAGCTATGTCAGGTGCTTGATACATTGTATGCACATGAATAAAGCGAGCACTCTTCATCAGAGTGTCTACTACTACGAGAATTGAGTCATGTCTCCTTGCCTTCAGTGGCAATCCAACAATAAAGTCCATCGAAATAATCTCCCATTTTGATTCTGGAATAGTGTGTGGTTGTAGTAGTCCTATTGGGTGTCTATGTTCAGCCTTTACCTACTGACATTCTAGACATCTGGCCACATAGTTGACGATGTTTGCCTTCATTCCCTTCCAGAAGAATAAGGGTTTAAGGTCTGCCCTCATCTTCGTGACTCCTGAGTGAGCCATATAAACTACTCTATGAGCATCACTCAGCATCAACATACTCAACTCATCGTTCGACGATACATAGATCTGATTTTTAAACCTCAATAATCCATCTCTATCAAACGAAAATCCTTCAAATCGTGGTACCATCATTGTGTTTTGTCCGATAAAACCCTCGACCCCTTGTACCAGTCATCGTCACGCTATAAAGTTAGAATCTTTCCACGTATTTGTCTGAAGAGACAACATCAAAAAGATGTGTGGTCTCAGACACCAATCATCTGCCACTCGGTTCACTGTTCCTTTAATGTAAGTAATCTCGAAGTCATACTCGCTAAGCAATTCCGACCAACGTCATTGTTGCGCGTTCAAGTCGCCTTGCGTAAATATGTGTTGTAGTCCACAATGGTCACTCTTTAGTTCAAATTTTCATCCAACAAGGTAGTGTCTCCAAACCTTCAAGGCATATACGATGGCTAACAACACCAAATCGTGCATCGCGTAGTTCTCCTCATGTCTTCCCAGTTTCCTTGAAATGTAAGCGAAAACTCGTTCGTCTTGCATCAAGACTCCGCCTAAGCCTTCCTTGAATGCGTTAGTGCATACCAAGAATTCTGCATCCATGTCATGGACCTTTAGTATCGGTGTTGTTTTCAACAACTCCTTGAGCCTCCGAAATTCTTCTGTGCATTTCTGGGTCCAAACAAACTTCTTGTTTCTCTTCTGCAATTCCATGATCGGATTTGCTGTCTTCAAAAACCCCTCTATGAACCGTCGATAGTATCCTTCTAAACCCATGAAGCTCTGCACTTCCAAGATATTCATCAGTTTCGACCATTCCATAATAGCCTCGACCTTCGTTGGATCCACGAGGATGCCTTCGTCGGAGATGATGTGCCCTAAGTAGTGAATCTTCGATTGATAAAAAGAGAATTTGGACAACTTCCCATACATTTTTTTCTCTCGCAGACATTGTAGTACCAAGCGCAAGTGCTCGACATGCTCCTCCGTTGTCTGAGAGTAAATCAAAATATTGTCAATGAATACTTGGATGAACTTTTCCAAGTACTCACGAAACCCTCGTTCATCAAACTCATAAATACCCCTTTGGCGTTTGTCAGTCCAAATACTAAAATAGTAAACTTGTAATGTCCAAACCTCATCTTAAATGCAGTCTTAGGGATGTCCTTTTCCTTAATCCGTAACTAGTGATACCCTAATCGCAAATCAATCTTGGAGAACACCGTCGCACCCTTCATTTGCTCGAACAAATCATCAATCATTGACAACAGATATTGATTCTTGATCGTGGCCTGGTTCAATTGACGGTAGTCAATGCAGAGCCTCCACGACCCATCCTTCTTTCATATGAATATAACAGGTGCACCCCATGGTGAAACACTAGGATGTATCAGTCCCAGGTCCAGCAATTCCTTTAGTTGCATTCTCAACTCTTGTAACTCCGAGGCTGACATCCGATAAGGCATTCTAGCTATCGGTTTAGTTCCTGGTTTTAGGTCTATAGTAAACTCCAATTCCCTCTCCGGCGGCATCCCAGGTAACTCCTCCAAAATACATCTGCAAACTCTCTCATCAGCGGAAGGTGTTATAAACCCTCCGCTACTCCCTTCTCATTTAATGTAAGAATCGCATAAATCTTGCACTCCTTGCACATGTTCTTCCGTAGCTGCAAGGAAGAGATGAACCTCAGGGAAAATCCCTTGTCTTGTCCTACAATCACATGTCTCTATCCCTCATCATCGACCAAGCTCAATTGTTTCATCTTGCAGTTGAGTATCGCCTCATGCAATTCCAACCAGTCCATACTGATCACGACATCATAAGATCCTAAAATTGTGACGTACAGGTTGGCCCTGATGACAAACTCTCCCAAGTTAAGGATACATCCCGTAACCCTTCCTCCAACCTTTTTTTTGGCTTCCAAGGCCATCTCTATGAAGCTAAACTCATCATGTTTAACTTCCTTTACGTTAATCCTTTTTAGCGATGCACCAAATATGAAACTCTCAGTGGCACTGAGATCTATCAAACTGATAAGGGTCTGGTCAATGACGGTACCTGTCATCTCGAGCATAGTCGAATGATGCTCTCCCTGGTGGTTATTCACTGCTACATGAATCCGATAGGCCTTTCCCATATCTCCCAGGGTAGTGGGTCCGGCTGATCCGGATGCTCTATTCCTCTCCACCGGACAGTCGCACTGGTAGTGTGGCTCCCCACAAGTCCAACACCCCTTCTTCAGTCCAGTACTCCTGATACCTGAAGTTGAAGATGAATTCTAACAATAAGGCCAAACTCGAACTTCTTGACCTTTAGTTTTTGGCTACTTGGTGCGGAGCATATCAAAGCAGCTCCAAAACGGCCCTCGTAATCGGGCACTGTGTGGCTACCTCATCGCAAGGTGTCAAACTCGTTGAGCTGACACTCAACGAATTCCTTAGAAACATACCTCTCCTGGAACCGTCCCTTGAACAGTTCCTATGACATGTCGTCGACGGCCAGGTTCAAAAGGGGCGGGAGTGTCTTTCTCCATCAAAGAGCGCTCCCCTTCAGTCGAAATACCACCATGTGGACCTTCATGCTGGAGGTTGTAAATGTGAAGTGTGAAGCACATGCCTTTCTCTACAACCATGATTTGACAACACCACCATCCATGACAATCGTGGATGTTAGAACTCATCTATCTCAAGATCTCGAAGGATGCTAACGGTACTAGCTATTGCACATTGTGGACCCTCAGGGACTCCCTCTAAATGTGATCTCCATGAGGACATGTTAAGGTCTTTACTTAATGCAAGGGTTAATACTCACGGGTTTACTGCAGTGGAAAGCCTGGCAATCCACAGTCGCAGGGTTGAACCCGCTCTGATACCATGTGTAACAACCCCATCGTTACGTCTTCAAGTGAAACAACAGTGTTTTTTTTTTTTTTCAACAGGAGTACAACGTTGATTACAACTAGATGACATAACTGACAGTGAGCACCATGCCCGTAGAATAGGAAACAATAATTAAGACTCCACACACAAGCATAAGGGAAACGGGGCAAAACATGCGTAGAACAACAAGGAGGAACGACTACACGTCCGACAAAACACAACCACACCTACAAGCTAAGGGACAACATCCCCATCCTAACGCAATGACCTATACAACAAGGACTAGAGCCTCTAGGTGTGCGAAACCAATGCTTGAAGGTGTTCAACCCATGCGCCATAAACCAACTGGAAACTCTTGACAATACTCACACAAAACACACCGCTCCGTCCAAGTTCTCGTTCGCAGCTATCCAATAGGGTGTGCCATGACTCCTTCATCATGAATCATGTCGTGCCTAGGCAATAGACGCGTCAAGGACCTTGGAACAACCCATCCTATCTGGACCGAGGACTCTAGATAAATCGACGATCTAGTAACCAAAATAATTAACAGGAAGACTATGAAGCAATTGTCCAAACATAAAATGTAGGTTGTCTTAACCACTGTCGGAAGGGAGAGGGGAAATCAAGAAATAAAGGCACCTGGTCTCCATTCATAGGCATAGGGGCGAGATCAAGACAGCCATCAACATTACCATCATTCGCTACAAGAAATCGCGCTACTGGAATGGCTGGGTAAATCATTCAATGAAAATAAAAGGAAACTCTACTAAACACTAAACCAGAATCATAAATCGTCGGTGCCTGATAATTCTAATCACTACTTTAGAATTATTATAGAAGTAACAAATGTGATGGTTCAGATATAAAAATTATCAATGTTTAATAACAGAGAACAAAACCGCTTTTGTGCAATCTGTGTAATCGATGCCAGGGTGTCTATGAACATTGCAGTCAGGTAAATAAAGGAATAAAATGACTATCTGTGAGATTTAAAGAGAAGACAAACCGTAATTTAATCATTCGTTCACTGCCAGGATAACAATATGTAAAAATGCAGAGTGAGAATTAATCTTTTCATTTACAGGATATCAATGAAAATAATTGCAGGCTAAAATTTATTTCTTACAATACCAGGATAACAATCCAATGCAGCCAAAAGTAAGGGAACGCAAGGGTCCATAGGGATAATTCATTGAAATGATCACAGGGAAAACCTACACTAAGAAATAAATCCATACACAGACACACTTTTTCTAGAAGGCACAAACAACAAACTGTCAGGAACAACAACAGAGGTAGCCGAAGGATGGGTTCATCCTTCACTTCACCATCCTCGCACAGAAAAGTAGGGTGTTGATATCCATAGGTATTTTAACACTAAGGCGACAATCGTAGATCAGGCTCTTGGCTAACTTCTCAGGCGAGGACTGGTGAGCTAGGGACGAAGGCTAACAACCACGAAGGTCACAATCACTCACAACTAGGTGGTCAAGACATGCGGGAAAACGAGGCCAAGGGAGTCAACAGTCGTGGAGCTAGGCTAGGAAAAGTTCATTCATCAATCTAAAAAATCAATATACATACCTAATCAACATGCATATCCAAGTGTAAAACCTACAACATATACTATACAAAATGAAAAGAGAGTATCGTTCCCTGTTCACCCACTTTGAGTGACGTCTGCACGCTCCATGTAACTCCCGCTCGCCGACCGTCGAGACTTCAACGATACCTCCCTGCCAATGCTATGGGTACTCTTCTTCCCCCTTAGCCCCCCAAGTCGTAAAGTGGCCACACACACTATCCATAGATTTTGACTAGCTCCCAGCTAGCCTCGCAAGGCCAAGCTACCACTTCTCTCCGAGATGGGTATCCCAACTCCCACAAGAAAATCAGTTAAGTAGATAATTATGCAGCATAACGTTACGAATACAGAAGACACCCCCCTTTCATCCTTCTCCTTCCTTCATTTTATAGAGTTTTGAACTTCCTTTCTTTCCCTAAAATCTCATTTAATTAAAGTTTTTTAAAATAAATTCCTAAAAATTCTTCTCCGTAAAAGTTTCACCCATCCCCTTCATTCCTCCATTATTTAATTTCTTTAATTAATTAATTATCGTTTTTCCCTCACCCACCTAGAGTTACTCCTAGAATCACTCCTAGGTATCCCCAAATTCTCTTATAGGTTTTAATAACTTTCATTTTTATTAAATGGCTAGTTCAGTTTAAATTAGAAAGCTCTTAAATGGTAGATTATTTATTAAGTTGAATTTCCGCTTTTTCCCTTAAGTTCCCTTTTTTCCTTTTTTATGTTACCTCTTTTCCCTAGTTTCCTAATTTTTTTTATTTTCCCTCTTTCCCCTTTTTAATTAGAACTCAAAATGGAAGGTGTCGAATTTAACCCCTTTTCCCTTTTATCATTTAATTAGTATATTTTAAATTATCAAAAAGACAAAACAATTAATCCCAACAGAATTTTTTTTTTTTTTTTGAATAATTTAAATTTCTTACTCCCTTCATGTTACAAGATTTTATGAAGATCAATTATTATTTAAGTTGTTTTTATTTTAATTATTATTATTTATTTATTTAATTACTATTATTTTTTTTTAAAGGTAGACAAAATTTTACCACTAGCGTAATTTAGACTTACACCTTAGATTTTGTACTGGGCAACATTTAATTAGGGAAATTGTTTTAAAATACTTCATACATTATTCCTCCTAAGACCATCTAGATTCATTCCTATATCATCAACAACGCCACGTGCCCTTCAGGACGCCCTAGGTGCTCCAAGGGTGCCACTCGCCTCATATGCTCCCTTGTTCGATGTGCCCTTCAGGATGCACTACGTGCTCCAAGGGTGCCACTCACCTCTTAATATGTTTCCTTTGCGCGACGTGCCCTTAAGGACACACTAAGTGGTCCAAGGGTGCCACTCGCCTCTTGACTGACTTGGTAGACATCAATAACCCCTGGAGTCAACACTCCGCTAGGTGAACTTGTGGGATACTAAGGGCCTCTAAGGATTAAGGCCTCTGCCTTATTGCGTGCCCCTTAGAATCATCATGAGCGACTGTTGCAATATTCCCTCATGGCATCGTGGGTCCTCTCGATTTAGGTAATCGTTAACCTATAGTTCGAGCCACGGTGGGAGTGCTAGTAGGCTGTGGTAGGAATACTATCCACACCTCTCCCTCAACATCTCTGGTAGTCGTGCGTGACCCCTTTACTCCATATGTTAGTCTAGTCGGCAAGCTATCATCAGCCTGCATCATCAACAAATCATGTCAGAAGATATCCATATCATATCATCCAATCAGATGCACTAATATCAGAGTAAAACAATCAAACCCCAATGGTACACTCCCTGACTCGATCCGGAGTCCAAGGGGTTCCATCGATGCCTCTGCATCCTCAAGGTCCAAAACCCTGCATACTCAATAAACCGAGTCAATAGCACCTGTTTATGTCAATGCAGTTAAACCATGTCTTCAACCCATGACGCCTCATAATCAAAATCAAATGTTTTAATAGCATGATAATCTGGATCACATGCGAGCAAGTGTCCTCTAAGAACAATTTCGCTCAGTGCATCAGAGAGGGATGTTACATACACCCCCTCTTGGTCTAAACTTCATCCCAAAGTTTCATAGTAAAAATGTCGAATAAGTATATCACAGTATCATAAGTCTATCTATCAAACAAAAATGGAAACTGTTGGCGCATATCATATGCATCTTCCCAGGTCGTCGAGTGCGGACTATAGTTGTCCCACTAGACCTTGACCTGATCTATTGTTCGACGTCATAGCTATCGAATGCAATGATCCAAGATGTGGATCGGCTTAGCTGTGAGCGTGCCCTCGTCCAATACCCGCAAGGTGCTCAAGTCAAATCATGTGAAGGATCACTAATAATAAAGTCTCAACAGAGACGTGAAATAAATCATGCATACGCCTCAAGAATCAGGCAAGGATAATCATCATTCCACATGCCTCTCTTTTCCAAAATATCGTAGGATCCCATGAATATAGGATATAGTTTAACCCCCCCCCCCTTTTTTTTTAAAATAGATCGAACTCTTATGCGGTTTCAGCCGCAAAAAGACTCGATTGCCACAATGTAACTACAGTCGACATGACGTGCATCATCATAACTCTTCTGTCGATACTGCACTTCTTTAATCCCTTGTCTTATTGTTTTCATTTTCTCTTCCATTTCTTAGATCACTTCTGGTCCCACCAGGACCCTATCCTTAATCCGATCCCAACTCAAAGGCGTTCGACACGGTCCCCCATAAAGAAACTCGAAAGGCGCCATCTTGATGGTGCTCTGGTGACTGTAGTTGTAAGAAAACTCCGCTAGTGGCAAGAACTCTTCCCGACACTTTTGTTGGTCCATCACGTACATGCGCAACATGTCCTCCAAGGTTTGGTTCATTCGTTTGGTCTTCCCGCCAGTCTCCGGGTGATATGCAGTACTAAAGTTAAGTTGGGTTCCCAAGGCCTCTTGGAAACTCGTCCAAAATAGTCCAAGAAACTTTGATCCTCGATCGGATAAAATCCTCTTAGGCATGCCATGCAGCCTCACATTCTCTCTAATGAAAACTCTAGCTATGGTAGGTGCCTGATATGTTGTACACACAAGAATAAAGAGATCACTCTTTGTCAGAGTGTATACTACTACTACAAGAATCGAGTCATGTCTTCTTTCTGTCAATGGCAATCCAACAATAAAATCCATCGAAATAATCTCCCATTTCGATTTCGAAATAGCGTGTGGTTGTAGTAGTCCTGCTGGGTGTCTATGTTCAGCCTTTACCTATTGACATTCTAGACATCTGGCCACATAGTTGACTATGTCTGCCTTCAGTCCCTTCCAGAAGAATAAGGGTTTAAGGTCTACCCTCATTTTCGTGACTCCCGGGTGAGCCATGTAAACTGCTCTATGATCCTCGCTCAGGATCAACATCCTCAACTTGTCGTTCAGAGGTATGTAGATCCAATTTTTAAACCTCAATAATCCATCACTATCAAACGAAACTCCTTCAAATCGTGGTACCATCATTGTGTTTTGTCTGATAAAACCCTCGACCCCTTGTACCAGTCATCATCACGCTGTAAATTTAGAATCCTTCCATGTATTCGTCTGAAGTGACAACACTGAAAAGATGCTTGGTCTCAGACTCCAAACATCTGCCACTCAATTCACTGTTCCTTTAATGTAAGTAATCTCGAAGTCATACTCGCTAAGCAATTCTGACCAACGCCGTTGTCATGTGTTCAAGTCGCCTTGCGTAAATATGTGTTGTAGTCCACAATGGTCACTCTTTAGTTCAAATTTTCATCCAACAAGGTAGTGTCTCCAAACCTTCAAGGCATATACGATGGCTAACAAATCCAAATCGTGAGTCATGTAGTTCTCCTCATGCCTTCTCAGTTTCCTTGAAATGTAAGCGATCACTCATCCTTCTTGCATCAAGACTCCACCTAAGCCTTCCTTGGATGCGTCAGTGCATACTAAGAAGTCTATGTCCATGTCAGGGACCTTTAGTTTCGATGTTGTTGTCAACAACTCCTTGAGTCTCTGAAATGCTTCTGCGCATTTCTCGGTCCAAACAAACTTATTCTTTCTCTTCTGCAATTCTGTGATCAGATTTTCTATCTCCGAAAACCCCTCTACGAACCTTCGATAGTATCCTGCTAAACCCATGAAGCTACACACTTCCGGGACATTCGTCGGCGCTGACTGTTCCATAATAGCCTCGACCTTCACTGGATCCACGACGATGCCTTCGTCGAAAATGATGTGCCCTAAGTAGTGAATATTCGATTGATAAAAAGAGAATTTGGACAACTTCCCATACAATTTGTGCTCTCGCAAACACTATAGTACCAAGCGCAAGAGCTCGTCATGCTCCTCCATCGCCCAAGAGTAAATCAAAATATCGTCAATGAATACTTGGACGAACTTGTCCAAGTATTCGTGGAACTCCCGTTCATCAAACTCATAAATACCCCTGGGGCATTTATCAGTCCAAATGGTAAAAAAGTAAACTCATAATGTCCAAACCACATATTAAATGCAGTCTTAGGGATGTCCTCTTCCTTAATCCGTAACTGGTGATACCCTGATCGCAAATCGATCTTGGAGAACACCATCGCACCCTTCATTTGCTCGAACAGATCATCAATCCTCAACAATGGATATTGATTCTGTATCGTGGCCTAGTTCAATTGACAGTACTAAATGAAAAGCCTCCATGACCCATCCTTCTTTCGTATGAAGATAACAAGCGCACCCCACAGTGACATACTAGGACGTATCAGTTCCAAGTCCAACAATTCCTTCACTGGCATTCTCAAGTCCTGTAACTCCGGGGTTGACATCCGATAAGGTGTTTTAGCTATCAGTTCAGTTCCTGGTTTTAGGTCTATAGTAAACTCCAATTCCCTCTACGACGAAACCCCAGGTAACTCCTCTGGAATACGTCCGCAAACTCTCTCATCACCGGAAGGTGTTCTAAACCGTTCGCTACTCCCTTATCATTTAACGCAAGGATCGCATAAAGATTGCACCCCTTGCGCATGCTCTTCCATAGCTGCAAGGAAGAGATGAACCTCAGGGAAACTCCCTGGTCCCGTCCTACAATCACGCGTATATTTCCCTCATCATCGACCAAGCTCAACTGTTTCATCTTGCAGTTGAGTATCGCCTCATGCGATTCCAACCAGTCCGTACCGATCACGACGTCATAAGATCCAAAGATCATGACGTATAGGCTATCCCTGGTGACAAACTCTCCCAAGTTAAGGATACAGCCTGTAACCCTTCCTCCAACCTTTTGTTTGGCTTCCAAGGCCATATCTACTAAGATAAACTCTTCCTGTTCGATTTCCTTTACCTTAATCCTTTTTAGCGCTGCACCAAAAATGAAACTCTCAGTAGCACCGAGATCTATCAAAATGCTAAGGGTCTGGTCAACAACGGTACCTGACGTCTCGAGCATAGTCGACTGCTTCTCTGCCTGGCAGTTATTCACTGCTGCATGAATCTAATGGGCCTTACCGATATCTCCCACGGTAGTGGGTCCGGCCGATCCGGAAACTCTAGTCCTCTCCACTGGGCAGTCACGCTGGTAGTGTGGCTCCCCACACATCCAACACCCCTTATTATGTCTAGTACTCTTGGTACTTGAAGTCAAAGATGAATTCTAACAATAAGGCCAAACTCAAAATTCTTGACCTTAAGTTTCTGGGTACTTGGTGCAGAGCATATCAAAGCATCTCCAAAATGGGCCTTGTAATCGAGCACCGTGTGGCTAACTCGTCGCAAGGTGTCGAAATCGTTGAGCTGATGCTCAATGAATTCCTTAGACACATACCTCTCCTGGAACTGTCCCTCAAACAGTTCCTATGACATGTCGCCGACGGCCAGGTTCAGAAGGGGTAGGAGCGTCTTCCGCCATCAAAGAGCGCTCCCCTTCAGTCGAAATACCACCATGTGGACCTTCATGTTGGAGGTCGTAAATGCAAAGTGTGAAGCACACGCCTTTCTCTACAACCATGATTCAACGACACCACCGTCCATGACACTCGTGGATGTTAGAACTCATCTCTCTAGAGATCTTGGAGGATGCTAACAGTACTAGCTATTGCACATTGTGGACCCTCAGGGGCACCCTCTAAATGTGATCTCCATGATGACACGTTAAGGTATTTACTTAAAGCAAGGGTTAATACTCACGGGTTTACTGCAGTGGAAAGCCTAGCGATCCACGGTCACAGGGTTGAACCCGCTCTGATACCATCTGTAACGACCCCATCGTTACATCTTCAAGTGAAACAACAGTGCATTTTTTATTTTTTTTTAAACAAGAGAACAACGACGATTACAACTATACGACATAGCTGACGATGAGCAACACGCCCATAGACCATGAAACAACAATTAAGACTCCACACACAGGCATAAGGGAAACGGGGTGAAACATGCGTAGAACAACAAGGAGGAATGACTACCCGTCCGACATAACATGACCACGCCTACAAGCTAAGGGAAAACATCCCCATCCCGATGCAATGACCTAGACAATGAGGACTAGAGCCTCTAGGCACGCGAAACCAGTGCTTGAAGGCGTTCAACCCATGCGCCATAAACCAACTGGAAACGCTTGACAATACTCACAGAGAACGCACCGCTCCGTCCAAGTTCTCATTCGCAACTATCCAATAGGGTGTGCCATGACTCCTTCATCAAGAATCATGTCGTGCCTAGGCGATAGACGCGTCAAGGACCTTGGAACAACCCATCCTATCTAGACCAAGGACTCTAGATAAATCAACGCTCTAGTAACCGAAATAAATAACAGGAAGACTATGAAGCGACTGTCCAAACATGAAAACCAGGCTGTCTTAACCGCTGTCAGAAGGGAGAGGGGAAACCCACAGAAATCAAGAAATAAATACACCTGGTCTACATTCACAGGTGTAGGGGAAAGGTCAAGACAACCATCAGCATTACCATCATTCGCTACAAGAAATCGCACTACAAGAATGGTTGGGTAAATCATTCAATGAAAATAAAAGGAAACTCTACTAAACACTAAAACAGAATCATAAATCATCGGCGCCTGATAATTCTAATCGCTACTTCATAATTATTACAGAAGTACCAAATGTGATAGTTTAGATATAAAAATTACCAATGTTTAATAACAGAGAACAAAACCGCTTTTGTGCAATCTGTGAAATCGATGCCAGAGTGTCTATGAACATTGCAGTTAGGTAAATGAAGGAATAAAATGACTATCTGTGAGATGTAAAGAGAAGACAAACCAGAATTTAATCGTTCTTCCACTTCCAGGATACCAATATGTAAAAATGCAGAGTGAAAATTAATATTTTCATTTTCAGGATATCAATGAAAATAATTGCAGGCTAAAATTTATTTCTTACAATACCAGGATAACAATCCAGTGCAGCCAAAAGTAAGGGAATGAAAGGGTCCATATGGATAAGTCATTGAAATGATCGCAGGGACAACCTACACTAAGCAAGAAATCCATGCACAGAGACACTTTTTCTATAAGACGCAAATAACAAATTGTCAGGGACAACAACAGAGGTAGTCGACGGATGGGTTCATCCTTCGCTTCACCATCCTCGCACAGAAAAGAAGGGCATTGAGATCCATATGTATTTCAATGGTAAGGCGACGACCATAGATCAGGCTCCTGGCCGACTGCTCAAGCGAGGACTGGTGAGCTAGGGATGAAGGCTAACAACCACGAAGGTCACAATCACTCACAACTAGGTGGTCAAGACATGCGGGAAAACGAGGCCAAGGGAGTCAACAGTTGTCGAGCTAGGCTAGGAAAAGTTTATTCATCAATCTAAACAATCAATATACATACCTAATCAACATGCAAATCCAAGTGTAAAACCTACAACATATACTATCCAAAATGAAAAGAGAGTATCGTTGCATGTTCACCCACTCTAAGTGACGTCTGCACGCTCCATGTAACTCCCTCTCGCCGACCGTCGAGACTTCACTGGTACCTCCCAGCCAATGCTAGGGGTACTCTTCTTCCCCCTTAGCTCCCCGAGTCACAAAGGGGCCACACACACTATCCAGAGATTTAGACTAGCTCCCAGCTCGCCTTGCAAGGCTGAGCTACCACTCCCCTCCGAGATGGGTATCCCAACTCCCACAAGTAAATCAGTCAAGTAGATAATTTTGTAGCATAACGTTACGCAAACAGAAGACCCCCCTCCCCCCCTTTCATCCTTCTCCTTCCTTCATTTTATAGAGTTTCGAACTTCCTTTCTTTCCCTAAAATCTCATTTAATTAAGGTTTTTAAAAATAAATTCGTAAAAATTCTTCTCCATACAAGTGTCACCCATCCCCTTCATTCCTCCATTATTTAATTTCTTTAATTAATTAATTATGTTTTTTCCCTCACCCACCTAGAGTTACTCCTAGAATCACTCCTAGGTGTCCCCAAATTCTCTTACAGGTTTTAATAACTTTCATTTTTATTAAATGGTTAATTCAGTTTAAATTAGAAACCTCTTAAATGGTAGATTCTTTATTAAGTTGAATTTCCACGTTTTCCCTTAAGTTCCCCTTTTTCCCTTTTTATGTTACCTCTTTTCCTTAGTTTCCTAATTTTTTTGATTTTCCCTCTTTCCCCTTTTTAATTAGAACTCAAAAAGGCAGCTGTGGAATTTAACCCCTTTTCTCCTTTATCAAAGACAAAACAATTAATCCCAACAGATTTTTTATTTTTTTTTGAATAATTTAAATTTCTTACTCCCTTCATGTTACAAGATTTTATGATCATAATTATTATTTAAGTTGTTTTTATTTTAATTATTATTATTATTTATATATATTTTTTAAAGGTAGACAAAATTTTACCACTAGCGTAATTTAGACTTAGACCTTAGATTTTGTACTGGGTGACATTTAATTAGGGAAATTGTTTTAAAATACTTGATACGTTATTCTTCCTGAGGCCATCTAGGTTCATTCCTCTATCATCAACAACACGACGTGCCCTTCAGGACGCAGTAGGTGCTCCAAGGGTGCCACTCACCTCATCTGTTCCCTTGTGTGATGTGCCCTTCAGGACGCACTACATGCTCCAAGGGTGCCACTCGCCTCTTAATATGTTTCCTTTGTGCGACATTCCCTTCAGGACGCACTACGTGGTCCAAGGGTGCCACTCGCCTCTTGAATAACTTGGTAGACATCAATAACCCCTGGAGTCAACACTCCGCTAGGTGAACTTGTGGGAGACTAAGGGCCTCTAAGGAATAAGGCCCCCGCCTTATTGCCCGCCCCTTAGAATCATCATGAGTGCTAGTCTTCCCTCACAACATTGTGGGTACTCTCGAACTATGTAATTGTTAACCTATAGTTCGAGCCACGACGGGAGTGCTAGTAGGTTGTGGCAGGGCTACGGTCCACACCTCTCCCTCAACATCTCTGGTAGTCATGCGTGACCCCTTTACTCAATATGTGACTCTAGTCGGCAAGCTATCGTTAGCCTGCATCATCAAAAAATTGTGTCAGAACATATCCATATCATATCATCTAATCAGATGCACTAATATAATAGTAAAACAATCAAACCCCAATGGTACACTCCCTAACTTGATCCGGATTCCAAGGGGTTCCATCGATGCCCTTGCATCCTCAAGGTCCAAAACCCTGCACACTCAGTAAACCGAGTCAATAGCACCTATCTATGTCAATGAAATTAAACCATGTCTTCAACCCATGATGCCTCATAATCAAAATCAAATGTTTTAATAGCATAATAATTTTGATCACTTGCGAGAAAGTGTCATCTAAGAATAAGTTCGCTCAGTGCACCAGAGCGGGATCTAACACTCTCTCTTGTATATTCTCATTGTTGAGATTTTGTATTTTAATCCACAAGTACAAGTTGTCTCTTTGAAGGACATTTTCTATCATTCTTGTAGACTCCCACCTCCAATATTTTAATATTTCTTGGGATGATAAGATAATTGGTGAGATCTATTGATAATTTTGGACTACAATCTATAAGCTTATTCTTTATCATAAGGGAATACCAACTATTGAACTTTTAGAGTTTCATTTTAATTTCAAAATTCTGAATTTCTTCTATGAGATGTTTTAGGAGTTCAGGTGTAGTGATCAAGTTTACTTATTATAGAATGAATTTTGATGCAGGAGCATCGCTCCCCCTCATCAAAACATCAACAACCAGCACAAAAGTGCATGGGGATGAATACGATCCCAAGGAGAGAGGGCACAACCTTCTCATTTTGTTTTAAAATATCCCATTTAATGTAATTAAGTGACAGGAGGCTCGAAGAGACAAATATTCATTGAATGAATCCAAGATGAATGTAATCGCCTTTAATGGATTTAGTAGATTGTATATCTTAGGGGATCCAGATCCGATTCGGGTCAGTTTTCAATTAATTGTAATTTAATGCAATTAGGTGGAGGAAGGCTTGAGAAATGCCTCCTTTGTATGAGGAGCAACGTATTGAGATTATCATGATTTCTCTCTCTAGATATATTAGGAGAGTTTAGGAGAGGAGGAGAGGAGAATAAATGGGACTTTTTTGCAATCCAGTCTTGTAAACACTGTAAATATTGTAAAATCATTCATATTTAATAGAAAATAAGATTTCCCTACATATGAATCTCTTTGTATGTTATTTATGTGAATGAGTGTTTGTTTTTTGAATGTTTGTGTATATTCGTGAATACATGAATGCTTGAACATTCCCCTTTGCAGGAGTATATAGAATTCCTTGTCTGTGTGTATTTATGAGTGTTTTGGCCCTCAAGGTTGTGCAAGGAGTGCACATAAGAGTTATTGAAAACTCTAAGAAGCCAGCGCAAGGAGTGCGAAATATATCAGTTTAGAGTTCAGGAGGAGTGTGCTAAGTGGGCACACCAGAACCAGATACGATCATAAGGGATAGTGAAAGTTTTCATAGAGCGAGCTCAAGGAGTGCACCTACACTCATAGTAGTGTAAAAGCTCAATGGAAGGTTGTGAAAGGAGTGCACATCAGAGTTATTGAGAAATATGAGAAGCCAGCACAAGGTGTGCGCGAGAACTCAGTTTCGGGTTAAGGAGAGCATTCCAATTGGGCACACCAGAACTAGTCAAAAGCTCAGAAGGGATAGGAATTCAATGCAGAGAGTGTGCTAAGGACAAAGTATAAGGGTCTATTGAATATTAGGAGAAGTAATGCGGGTCTGCAAAGAGTGAGCGCAAGGAGTGCACAGATGATTCCTTGAAGTCTAAGACTTGGGAGAGATAGTGCAAGTGTGCATAGATCCCATGCAAGGCATGTAGAGGCCTTGAACATTCTAAGTTCTCAAGTGCATGAGAAGCGCAAGGAGTGCGCAAGAGAAGTTATATTAAGTTCCAAGCTCAGGAGGGATATCATTTCGAAGAACACAAGAAGAGGTCAAGGAGTTGACCTTTCAAGAGAATATAAATGCCACAACATTTAAATATTAAGAGGAAATCTTTTGTTGGAGGGAACAAATTCGTTGAGAAGAGGAGTAATTAAAAGTGTGCATAGGTGAGCCTTTTCATAGGTCCAAATCTTCGGAGAGAAAGCGTTGCAAAATTTCTAGGCGAGAGCTCAAGGATCGGGAGAAATCCTTATTGGAAGGAATGGATAGTCGAGATTCGTTTGTGTTAGGATGAATAAAATCCCAGTCGTTGATCGGGATAGGCCATTCATGATGTTGAGTGTTGTCTAGATTTTTAAGGCTCCAAATCCCTGAGAGTCGTTCAATTGTGATATTTCATCCTAGTCATTTATCGACATGAGAATTTCGTGGTTTTTTCATGTCGTTGGAGTATTTTGACCCCGAATGTCGAGAGCCATCGATCTAAGAAGATCTAGGTCTCATCACATCCATTAGTTGATCATTGTGTGGTGGCCCAGATATTTAATCCTTACCATTGGTCGAGGATTAGTGAATCGTTGTTGGAGATTAGGGTATGAGTCAGCGAGGACCATATATCATGCAAGATCTAATCCAGACCATTGGTCGGATTCATCCATTCAGAAGAGAAAAGTGTGTGGGAGTTTTTAGTTTCCCAAACAATGAGGACCATCGATCTGGGAGGTTCCATATTGAGTGAGGACCATAGATCCTCAAGGCCAAAGAAAACATTGCGAACTATCTGATCAGGGATGAGGTCAATCTGATCATTGAAATTCGGAAGAGGAGAAGACTAAGGGGGTGACCGTCAATTGCCTGTTGAGTTACTTTATGACTGGATTTATTTGGTTTTAATTCGAGGTAAATTAAGACGAGTGTTTTGTGAAACTCTGACGGAAAAAAATCTTGATATCTCTTTTGGTTTAAGAAAGTGGTCTTAGCCACGGTAAAATGATGAATTTCATCTGCAATAAAAGGAATAGTGTGGTGTTTATGATTCATTCATGTGACAAAAGGAAAGGGCATGTGGTGAAGCAAAGGAGACAAAGGGGTCTATGTGAGATCCTGAGAGAACCAATCTGGCTCTTGTGTAGTGTGAAGTTTCAATCCTAGACTGGGAGGTCGTTTGAGCACATAGGGGGTTTGCATCAAAATTTTCCATGGTTTCTTCACTACATGTTTAACAAACTATTAAAGGAATCAACAAATTGAAAGAATAACTTATCTCACCAAGTTAAATAAATTGTTGTTTGAACTTAAAATTGACTGACATGATGTTTTTTGATAGTATCCATCATACTAATTTTATTTCATGCCCCATAAGACATAAATTCTTAATAACTTGAAGTGGAGTTTGGTTAATGACAAACTTTTTCCAATAAGATGTTGATGGACTCAACCTCGAGGAAGTATTTTTCCTTTTAGCAAGGGTAATTGGATGGGTCCCAAATACATTTTGATTGTACCATAAATGCATTACAAGTTGGATATCATCATATTATTGATAGTTAGTAGAGATACTTCTTTGTCTCACAAACCTTGTGGGTTCTATAGGTGGTTTCTCATTAGTGCTTGAAATTGTTTTTCCAATAACTGGAAATGAAATTTATGATTCACCAAGATCAGTTTGATTAATAATGGTCTTGGGGTATCAATTACATCTCAATAGCCCTTCAACAAAAAGAAAATTTCAATTATTCTTAGACTCATCACATGATATAATTTATAGAGGAATTTAACAACTAATTACAGATCTAGACATGACCTGTCACAAGATTGGATTCAAAAGGGAATATAACAACTAATTATGGATTTAATCAACTAGGTGAAAGTGGTGGATTATAATAGCTCACTATTTCTTCCCAACAACAATCACAAATACTATAACATACAATGAAAATACCTCCATGTTTCTCCGCAGAAAAAATAAAAAATACCATAATAAACAAAATGGGTTTTAGATTCCAAAGATATCATTGACAAAAAAAATGAATACTATCTCTTGATATGCATAGTTCTTGATCGAATGGAAAATGAACAATTGTTATTCCACACTAAAACACCTGAGTTATTTTCTATAAAGTAGAGTTTCATTCACTCAAGGACTGGTACTATAATACACACAAACCCCAAAATAAAATAATACCATATTAAGTGTGATTCCATCCATAACCACCAAAAATATATATATTCATCTTTTTTTAAATAAACCAACAATGCAAAAGAACAAGAGCACAAAAAATCTAAACGTATAAGGACCATTCAACCCAAAAAAGTCTTTGAGCGGAGCTAAAGCATGGATCAATTTTGGGGCCCTCAAAGGAGAAGAATAGTGAAATATTCAGTGAGAATGAAAACAAATATGTGACTTCAATTTGTGGTAGCCTTGAATCAAGGAGAAAATTTAGGGAGAATTCAACGACCATTTCCCAGTAATTGAGGAATCCATGGAGAACATCGACCACCATTTACATGAATCGGTCAAGCCATGGAGAATGTCTTCCAAATTTTCAGGAAAAAAACTATGTGGGTGAACATCGGGATACCTATGAAAAGAAGAGGTCAATCCATGGTGAATTTTAGAAATCAAGAAATCCACTATGTGTGGGAGAAGGTCGGATTTTGTGTGAAAACGAAGAGAGAAAATGGAAAGGATTTGTATCCTTACTTTATATATTCTTTGGGATATTAAATTAATTTATATCATTTAGTATATAAATTATGGGCTAAAGTATGTTAAAGTCTTTAATTGAAAAAAATTTCCCCCAAAATATTTTAATAGTGCCAATTTCACCCATGGCAGAAATTTCACCCTCAAACGTTTCTATGGTCATGTGTTACAAGCAAGGGAATAAAGCGAGTTACGTTTTTTGTGGAAGAAAATATTGTTCCAATAAAGATACAACAAATACCAGGTATTTATGAATGTCTTAAATATTTTTTATTATCTAATTGAAACATACATCGCTCCGATTATTTTAAATTAATGATCATATGGTTTTGTGAGAAACAACATTTTTTTTAATCATATAAATGTCAATTCCTTAGATATTTTTGGGCTCACCATACGCACATTTTTGAATGCTCATAATGACAGTTTGAAAAATGATCTTATTGACCACTTGGTCGTCCTATTTGGTGAGTCCTTCCAAAAAATTGGAGTCACCTCATTGGTCGGTACATATTTGAAATATATGAGGGATAAATATAGGGTTCATTTGCAAACAAAATATAAGTATAATCATTCTTCGATTATTCCCAAGAGTGAGTGGAAGATTCTATTGGAGGATGTAAAGGAGAATAAAATGAGAAAAAAGGAAATATGCCATATGGTCTAGGAAGGTATATCATATTTTGAATTTAATATGCTGAATTTTCTTTAGTTATATATAAAAAATTCCATACACAACCTATGACATGTCAAAAGCAACCAAGGAAATACTAGAAAAATATGGGTAGCACAAACTTGGCCAGGGTGGTTACGTGAAACTAAAAGAATGAATTGTAAGTACCAAATAATTAAAACATATCGTTCATATCATCATCCAACTTTTATTTAATTTCATCCAATAAGCCAAATTTAAGATCTTGTATAATGCAGGGGGATCAATTCAAAACTGTGACCACTAAATATTACCTATGGCTTGGTTTCAAGTTCGTCTTTCAAGTTGTGGTTGAACATAGACAGAGCATGGGGGGGGGGAAATCTTCCCCTTTGAACGACATTGTAAGAAAAAATAATGGACTTAAACTATTTATTACTTGTAAAATCTATTCACGATTGATTTCACCCATAAATGAATGTGTATTTCTATTTTAAGAAAGGGAGAAATAACAATAATGAGGAAAGCACTAGATATCATCCTTGGTGCAATGTAGCCCAATGATGGTAGTGTGCAACTTGACCATGGCGGTATTATGGATATAAAATCAGAAGTATGGATTACAATTATTAGTATTTACTTGCAGAGGGTGTACTTATAACCTTTCTTGTTTTAATGGTAGAGCATGTAGAAGAGGATTCTTTCCAAGAGAAAGAAAACATGGCATCCAAACCAATGGTCTCAACTAGTCAACCTGGTAAAGAACATTGTAACGATATTTGCATTAATGAACTACTTCTATAAATAATAAATAACCATATAAATTTAATCATTTTTTATTGTAGTCAATGTCCCTCAGCAACAACTTTCATTCCATGAAGAGTACACGACTAGACGTACAATGTGTGAGAGCATGCATATTTAATCAATACCAAGAGAGGGCCCAACAATTGAAGTGGATTAATAAATGGATAAGTCAATCAACAAATATATGAAAACTAAGAAACAAAAAAAGAAGTGATTGTATATATTATGAGATACATGTATAATGGAAACATATTTTGATGATAAAATTTATTAATATATAATATTTGTTTCTACCTTCTTCTAGATGAATGTTATATTTTTTGTATGTACAAAACCACATATCTACACACACACCTTCATTTTTTCATTTTCCTTTAAATATTGTTTTTCTACTTTCTATGCATGAATCATACCATGCCACTTTTAATTATTTTCTAGTAGATAGATTGGGTATGGGGAATTGAGAGTGATCAAAGGGGGGGAGGGCCCAAATGAACTTCCACCTTCACATTATTGGCCCTGTTCAATAGAGAATAAATTATTCTCAAAACCAAGAGAAGTTCATTTAGGTATTCTACTTTAGTATTTATAGAGTCTCGTAGATGTTGATATGTATATTTATTTATTTAATTATTATTTAGTCATATAACCTTTTATTCTCTAAAGATTTATGTAGGTCTTCACAATGAAAATGAAACTAGCAAATAACATATGTGTGATGTGGTTTTATAAGATCCTGCCTCATCGAGCTCATGGGCATAGGTAGTTAGTACTCATTTTTCCATTTTAGTTATTCTACATGTACAACTGCCAAAGATTCATGTATATTTCAACCCTTTACTAAATTTTGGATACAAATAAACCTAGTATACAATCTTTAGGGTTTATAAAAAAATCCACAGTATAGTAACTTGTAACCAGTAAATTAACAACACTATACATGGATTTTTCTTCCTAGCGTGTGCATTTTCGATCATGACCTATTTTCATGCATTTTTATGCATTTTCCCTTTATGCATTGTTTTGTACTTACAAAGAAACTTTTAGCCTTTATGCATAATAGAGGGTTTTTTTTTTCAAAATGAACAACAAAAGTATGAATAGATAGAAAATGATAGAAAATGATAAAATGAAAATTCAACAATTTGAACCACTCAGTTTGGAGGTCATATGAGTCTTAGGCATGGATTTTATAGTAAGACGGTTTTACCATCCATTTTACAAAAAGTCTTGAATCTCAGTTCAAGGTAGAAGTCCTTATTCATTTGAAAATGCACTCTAGATGATATATATATAATGAAGTTAAATTCACCCCAAAACGTAGATCACTAAAATTGGAGTTGTATAGAAGCATGTGCATGAATTTCCATTAGGTAACTTTCTATTGTTTTGGTCTCTCAATTTAGAAGGTAGATTTTGCCTCTTACACAACAGCCACTTTTATGTTTCCAAACAAAAGTATAAATATATAGACAAGTGTAAAATCTCATAAGACACCCTCAAAATCTTGAATCACTCAAATTGTGCGTGTGTTAAGACTTGGGCATGCATTTTTTATCATGCTCTCGTTTCATGCATTACTAAGAATTTTTCCCTTTATGTTTTTTTTTGTATTTAGAAGGAAGTTTTTAACCTTTATGCACACTAGAGAATTTTTTATTTCAAAATGCACAACTAAAGGTTTGAAAAGATGTAAAATTATAAAATACAAAATCCACAAATTTAATCACTCAATTTGGAGGTCATATGAGTCCCATGCGTGCTTTTTATAGTAACATAGTTTTACCCTCCATTTTACAAAAAGTCTTGAATTTTGGTTAAAGGTAGAAGCCCTTTTTCATTTGAAAATGCAGTTTGGATGATATTGAAAGATTTAGAAAGTTATTAACTTCACCCAAAAACTTAGATCACTAAATTTGGAGCTATATAGAAGCATGTGCATTATTTTCCATTAGGTAACTTTCTTTTGTTTTGATCTCTCAATTGACAAGGCAGATTTTGCCTCTTTTACACAACAACCATTTTGTGTTTTGAAATGAAAATATAAATATGTATACATGTGTAAAATTATTTAAGACACCCTCAACAACCTGAATCACTCAAATTGGAGGTGATTTAAGACCTAGGTGTGCATTTTTATGAAACCTAGCATGCATTTTTCATAAGGGCAGAAATTAGAGTTTAAAAGAAAAACATGTATTTCTTAAGTGTGAGTGTGCATTTTTAGATATGGAAGTTCAAACAATATTGAATTAGTGTTTTATGCAACAATATAAACCTTAGTCCTAATCATCTATATCATCATATATCGAGGAAAATTTCATCTACATTTGGCTCAATCTCTTCAACTTCTTAATCTAACACATCTACCTGCTCCATATGTCCAATGCATCATAAGCATGGATTTCAATGTACAATATCAATTTGAATTATTTTTACTTTATTATCCATCCATTGGGCCTCCAACACCAATGTTCATTGTCGAATATAGGCTGGTATTCCAATGGAATGTCCCTACCCATCTGTCTTAAACCCTACAAACTTTGAGCGCTCAAGCCTCACCACTCAGACAAACATTTCCCACCCTAGCATTGTCATTCCAACCTACTTTTATCACCCTAGCATCGCCAGTCCGACAGATTTACTGCACCATATCATTGGACTACCAATGAATTTCACCCTCTATAACGTCGCAGCTTCGACAAAGGAGGTCCAACATAAGATCTCAATTCTGATGGCATGTGTCCTAGATTTCGAAGGGTCTTTACACATTTTATCGTTGCACTAATGACCACGACGGTCGATATTACAAAGACTATTTGGTTGATGAATGATTCTTGGAAAATTCCACATGGAAACTCGTGTTGTAGAATTAATCACAACTATATATGATTGTTGTCGTTGTTATGCTTCATTGCAACAAAAATATGCTTGATTAAATATCTCCACAGTTTCCACATGGTAGTTTCCTACATCATACGCTTGACCGAAGGATAAGGGCATCGATAGTGCGACGAAATGATTTGATTGGCTTCATCGGAATACCAGCATTGTTTTGTAGGAACGACATTAGACATTGTGACAATTGTACTAGTGTAAATATCCCTTTAGCTTTCCATTGTAAGATTTCTTCAGGTTTATGTCCTGGTAGTAAGGAAGAAAAGGATTATATGTCTCGTGTACCATATGCTAATACAATAGGAAGGTGGATGTTTGCAATGGAATGTTCAAGTGTTTCACATGCAATTGGTGTTTTCAGTGGACACATGGAAAAACTAGGGAAAGAGCGTGGAAATGAGAGCTTCGTTAGAAGCACAAGTATCACTTATAGTGGTTGCAGTAATTTATTCTATGGTTATGATGATTCAGGAGATTTGGATAAGAGGAGATCTACCTCAAGTTCAAGTTATTGATGGAGATGGAGTGGTCCATACTAGAGAGAATCATGAAGACATGTTCATGTAACTAGTATTGTTAGAGAAGTTGTCATGGTGTTTGGCTTCTCTTGGCTTGCAGGAAAAGTGATGATTGATTTGTTGGGAAAGGTATCAGAAAAATTGTTGTCAACATGGAGATTATTGGGTGGAAACAACACACACCTTGTAGTTACATTCGTTTCACAGTGGGTTCCTCAAGCGTTTTTCTTTCCATATCGTTGGAAAATGATTGATTGTTTTTAGTTTAAACGTAGAAGCCTATGAGGTGCTTATACGACATTTGTAACCATCTCTCTGTTGTTGGCTAAGAAATAAAGGATATCATTTTCCCCTCTCTCCATCTCTATTGTCTGATGTGTTTATCTTATTTATATATTTGTTTATTAATATTTGGTTGTAGACCCGATCCCAACATAATTTAGACCTCGAACTAATTCAAAAATGGTTTAATAACTAGTAGAGTTGTTGATATAGGATTTGGATGTAGGACCATCTATTGCCTACATTTTCTTCTTGTAATTTTCTACATTCATTGATATTTGGTGGACAATGTATCTACTCCCTTGCCGAAGTCTCTTCCAATGTGTCCAATGATAGGGCATTTAGTTTTCTTTCAAATAAAAAGTAGAATACATCAAAATTTATTTAAATGGAAATATGGAAAAGGAACTTAGGCATGAGACTTTTATATATTAATTATCAATAGACTTTTTTTCATCATAAGATAAATTTTAAATATTAAAATTATAATATATACTTAAATAATATAAAAATATCTAATGTAATATTTTTTGTGGATGGTAGAAATTTTTATTATAATTGAATTATTAATGACTTAGTTTAAATGTTCTAAGAAATGATTATTTCTGGCTATTTTTTTTGGGACATGATTCTCATATTTGAGTGATTATTTTTGTATAATTCTAATGTTTTAGGGGATTATTTTTAAAATGAATTTTAAATAACAAAAAATAGTAATTTTGTACATATTTATATGGTTTTAGTGAAGAAAGGTCATTTAGTAAAACAGTTAAACAACACCATTATTAATTATTAATTGATAATGAAATATTAATTATTAATTCATAATGAAAAATAGGTATGCGAATTTTGTTGAGTTTAAGAAAACAAATTCTTAATAAATAATAAAAAAATATTAAATCTTATTTTAATATAAAAATGGTTATTAGATAGTATTTACAAGAAAAAAAAAAACATTAAAACTTTTTATTCGTTGAAAAATATCAATTACTGATCCAAGTGGATATCAGTGGCCACCCACCTTTTCTGACTGGCTCAAAACAATTTTCTGACAATTTTGGCAATTTACTATTTTTAGCAGTTTTTAACTTTCGGGGCCATTTTGAGGGCTCAAATAAAGGTTTTTTGAGATAGGGGTTTTCACTAATAATCTAAGGCATGTTTGAGCCCCCAAAAATGAATCTCCTCGACAATACCTTTCCAACGAGCTATCACACGCCTAAAACGGAGATCGTATGCAAAATTTACAACTCCGGGAAGTTAATGTACTCACTTACCCAAACGGGGCCCACATGACTTTTGGCGCTTCATTTCCTAGGATTAGGTTTTAGGATGTCTAGGGTTTTTGGCATTCTTGTTTATTGTAAAAAGGCCTTCAAAGCCTCATTGTAACCATCTTCCTGCGAATGCGAGTAGCCGTCACATCTCTTCTTAAAGATAAGCTGCCACCATTCTAGCGAGTCTTTCACTCTGTATTTTTACAGTCTCTGTACATTTCTTTCATTAATAGAAATTGTGTATTAATGTATATCTGTATTCATGGTTGCATATATGATACATTTATGTTATCTAATTGAATATCTGCGATATCTCTGTGCATTTCATTATTATATCTCCGCTCGCATTTCGTGCTGAAAATAATCCGGATCAGTGGTATCAGAGCAGGCTATTCTTGATCGTTTTTTCAGTGCATGTCCCCGACGAGGTCCAAGTATAGCAAGTTGGTTCTAGAGATTGTCTGTCTTGAATACAATCACTCTCGCACATCCAATAAACCCTCAATGGCGGAAGAAAAGAAAAACGACGAAGCAGACGATCCTATCAATCTGTTGCTTGAGCAAGCTCTCACGCGACAGAGGGACAAAATGATGGACAATTTTTCCCACATCCTTCAACGCTTGTCGATAACAGCAGGTGCATATTATCAAGAAGCCACTTTGGAGGAACCTCGCATTTCAAGGTACAAGTTCATTTTGATATTCCTGTATTTGAAGGACAGATAGATGCAGAAGCCCTAGAAAAATGGTTAACTCTGCTAGAAGGTTATTTCTCTTTTCACAATTTTTTCGACAAAGAAAACATCATCTTCGCACTCCTTAAATCTCTCCCTCATGTCAAACATTGGTGGGAAACTTACTGGGAGAAAATTTCCACAGAGGAGTCTGGAATATACGAGGTCGATCCCACTTGGGATTTTTTTGTGAATGCAGTAAAGGAACAATATTACCCTGTTGGAAACTATGAGGACTAGTACATGAGATGGACCACACTGTGGCAAGAGAGGGGCTAAGCAGTTCCGAAGTTCACCAATACCTTCCATACCTTGCGCACCAAGTCAGGTATCAAAGACTCCGAGCGACATTTGGTTCTGAAATACTGTGGGGCTCTGCACAGATACATTCAGACTGAAATGAATTTTCTTGACATCTCATCACTCGGTGATGCTTATTGATATGTTGTTAAAATCAAGCAGAAATTTAAGCACCAGAAAAAAAAAAGAGTTTGGGTCTGCAAATCTGTAACAACTGAAGTATGACAAAGACGACCCTAACAAATAGTCTCCTGAAAACCAGTCCAAGACACAGGAAAAGAAGGGTCACGGGAAGACAAAAAAGGACACCGGAAAATGGTGTGAGTTCCACAAAATCCCCAGGAACAACACCGATGAATGTCGCTCAAAATAGTCATTGGTGGCTGAGCTCAAAGACAAAGATCCGAACCCTGATTCAGAATCTGATTCTGAAAATAATGGTAAAGGACAGATCATTGACATGGACCCCACTATTGTTGTCGCGACCGCAACAATTTAACCAGAAGAACCAAAAGATCCTGAAGAGTGGGAGTGCCTTTTTCATTCATAGATGTGGGTGAAGGGGACCCCACTGCATTTTATTGTTGATATCGGAAGCCAGAAGAACCTCATCTCAGCAGAGGTCATCAAATAGTTGGGATTGTCAACAACACCACACCTGCAACCATACAACATCGGGTGGCTTCGCCAAAGACGAGATCTTCGTGTCAACCAACGATGTCGATTGTCACACCACATCCAAACCTTCAAGGATGAGGTATTATGTGATGTTTCCCCACTGGATGTCTTTGATGTTCTCTTGGGCCAACCATATATGTTGAAGAGCCATGTTGTTTATGAGTCTCAACCCCGTAGTGTCATTGTTTCTCTGGGGGTTATCTCTACAGAATACCAGAGGTAGTTCCAACTACTGTTCCACCTAAAAAGTGTCGCAAGGTAGTATCTCATACTACAAAATTTAGCTTCTTCACAATCTGTTCCAAAGGAGAACAGAAGGACACTGCAACCACTACAGCCTCGCCCCAAGCACCTCCTATCAAACAGAAGCAAGTTGACAAGGTTGAAGCAAAGCACAAAGATTCCTTTTGCACATAATCCTCTCATGTATCCCGACTTGTTGAATGCCTTCAGCCTCAACAGTTTCGCGACAAACTTCCACAAGCTGAGCAGCGTGGCGTCTCCAGCAAGGCAAGTCGCTCACCAAGATGCATATTCAGCAAACGCTTTTCCCTCTCCCTGGGAATTCAACGCAATGGATACCATTGCTTCCTAAGGAGGGAGGATTGATCTAGGTGGATATCGATGGCCACCCATCTTTTTCAACTGGTTGAAAATAGTTTTCTGGCAATTTTGACAATTTACTATTTTTAGTAGTTTTTAATTTCTCGGGCCATCTTGAGGGATCAAATGAAGGTTTTTAAATATAAAGGTTCTCAATGATATCCAAAGGCATGATTTATCCCACAAAATGAATCTCCTCGGCAATACCTTTCCAACGAGTTATCACACGCCTAAAACAAAGATCGTATGCAAAAGTTACGACCCTAGGAAGTTGATGTACTCACTTACCCAAACGAGGCCCACATGACTTTTGGCGCTTCATCTCCTAGATTTAGGTTTTCGGATGTCTAGAGTTTTTGAAATTCTTGTTTATTGTAAAAAAACCTTCAGAGCCTCATTGTAACCATCTTCTTGCGAATGCGAGTAGCCGTCACATCTCTTCTCAGAGATAAGCTGCCACCATTCTAGCGAGTCTTTCACTCTATATTTTTACAATCTCTATACATTTCTTCCATTAATAGAAATCGTGTATTAATGTATATATGTGTTCATGGTTGCATCTATGATACATTTATGTTATCTTATTGAATATCTGCGATATCTATGTGCATTTCTTTATTATATCTTCGCTCGCATTTCGTGCCAAAAATAATCTGGATCAGTGGTATCAGAGCAGGCTACTCTTGATCGTTTTTTCAATGCATGTCCCCAACGAGGTCTGAGTATAGAAAGTTGGGTCTCGAGATTGTCTCTCTAGAAGACAGTCGCTCTCGCACACCCAAGAAACCCTCAATGGTAGAAGAAAAGAAAAATGACGGAGCAGACGATCCTATCAATATGTTGCTTGAGCAAGCTCTCACGTGAGAGAGGGACGAAATGATGGAGAATTTTGCCCACATCCTTCAATGTCTGCTGATAACAGCAGGCGCATATTCATCAAGCATACACTTTGGAGGCACCTCGCCTTTCAAGGCACAAGTTAATTTTGATATTCCTCTATTTGAAGGACAGATAGATGCAGAAGCCCTAGAAAAATGGTTAACTCTGCTAGAAGGTTATTTCTCTGTTCACAATTTTTCAGACAAAGAAAATATCACCTTCGCACTCCTTAAAGCTCTCCCTCATGTCAGACATTGGTGGGAAACTTACTGGGAGAAAATTTCCACAGAGGAGTCTAGAATATACGGGGTTGATCCCACTTGAGATTTTTTTGTGGATGCGGTAAAGGAACAGTATTACCCTGTTGGCAACTATGAGGACTAGTACATGAGATGGACCACACTGCGACAAGAGAGGGGCCAAGCAATTATGGATTTCACCAATAACTTCCATACTTTTCCCACCAAGATGGGTATCAAAGACTCCGAGCGACATTTGGTTCTGAAATACCGTGGGGCTCTACACAGATACATCTAAACTAAAATGGATTTTCTGAACATCTCATCACTCGGTGTTGCTTATCGATATGCTGTTAAAATTGAGCAGAAATTTAAGCACCAGAACAAATGAGAGTTCAGGTCTGCAAATCCACAACAACCGAAGTATGACAAAGACGACCCTAACAAGCAGTCTCCCAAAAACCAGTCCAAGACACAGGAAAAGAAGGATCATAGGAAGACAAAGAAGGACACCAGAAAATGGTGCGAGTTCCACAAAATCTCCTGGCACAACACCGATGAATGTGGCTCAAAACAATCATTGGTGGACGAGATCAAAGACAAAGAGCCAAACCCTGATTCAGAATCTGATTCTGAAAATAATGGTAAAGGACAGATCATTGATGCGGACCCCAATGCTATTGTCGCGACTGCAGAAATTCAACCAGAAGAACCAACAGAACCTGAAGAGGGGGAGTGTCTTTTTCATTCACAGATGTGGGTGAAGGGGACCCCACTGCATTTTATTTTTGATAGAGGAAGCCTGAAGAACCTCATCTCAGCAGAGGTCGTCAAACAGTTGGGATTGTTAACAACACCACACCCGCAGTGATACAACATCGGGTGGCTTCGCCAAGGACGAGATCTCTGTGTCATCCAATGACGTCGATTGTCATACGACATCCAACCCTTCAAGGATGAGGTATTATGTGATGTTTCCCCACTAGATGTCTGTGATGTTCTCTTGGGCCAACCATATATGTGGAAGCGCCATGCTATTTATGAGTTTCGACCCCGCAGTGTCATTGTTTCTCTGGAGGGTCATCTCTACAGAATACCAGGGGTAGTTCCAACTACTGTTCCACCTAAAAGGTGTCGTGAGATAGTATCTCATACTGCAAAATTTAGCTTCTTCATAATCTGTTCAAAAGGAGAAAAAAATGACACTGCAACCAATACAGCCTCGCCCCAAGCACCTTCTATCAAACAGAAGCAAGTAGACAAGGTTGCAACAAAGCGCAAAGATTCCTTCTGCACATAATCCTCTTATATAGCCCGACTTTTTGAACGGCCTCAGCCTCAACAGGTTCGTGACAAACTTCCACAAACTGAGAAGCATGACGCCTCCAGCAAGGCAAGCAGCTCACCAAGATGCAGATTCAGCAAACACTTTTCCCTCTCCCGCGGGAACTCAACGCAATGGAGACCATTGCTTCCTAAGGAGGGAGGATTGATCCAGGTGGATATCGGTGGCCAACCACCTTTTCCGCCTGGCTCAAAACAGTTTTCTAGCAAGTTTGACAATTTACTATTTTTAGTAGTTTTTAACTTCCGGGGCCATTTTGAGGGCTCAAATGAATGTTTTTCGAGATCAAGGTTCTCAATGATAGCCATAGGTATGATTGAGCCCCCAAAATGAATCTCCTCAACAATACCTTTCCAACGAGCTATCACATGCCTAAAACATAGATCGTATGCAAAATTTACGACCCCGGGAAGTTGATGTACTCACTTACCCAAACAGGGCCCACATGACTTTTGGCGCTTCATCTCCTAGGGTTAGGTTTTCGGATGTCTAGGGTTTTTGGCATTCTTGTTTATTGTAAAAAAACCTTCAGAGCCTCATTGTAACCATCTTCTTGCGAATGCGGGTAGCTGTCACATCTCTTCTCAGAGATAAGCTGTCACCATTCTAGCGAGTCTTTCACTCTATACTTTTATAGTCTCTGTACATTTCTTTCATTAATAGAAATCGTGTATTACTATATATCTGTGTTTATGGTTGCATCTATGATACATTTATGTTATCTTATTGAATATCTCTGTGCATTTCTTTATTATATCTCTGCTCGCATTTCTTTATTATATCTCTACTCTCATTTAACTACACAACAATTTAACAACACAATAATATGAACAATTAAAATAATTATTTTGTAACTCTCTTCAATGCGAAGTAGCTGGATATCCAAATTCGCAAGGCGTTTGCTGATGCGTTATAATGAAACCACCGAATCTGAATAATTGCCTACTGGCGCTGCTGAAGTTTAACCAGAGCAAAATATGCACCGCCTTCCCCTCCCCTTTGCGCAAGAGTTCGGAATGATTTTCTTTCTCTACAACCTTCCCATCCTCAAAAACTACTATACAATCTGCATTCTGAATTGTGCTCAACCTATGAGCTACAACGATGCAGGTTCTACCCACCATCACTTTCTCTAATGCGTGTTGGACCACCTTCTCCGAGTGAGTATCCAATGCACTGGTTGCTTCGTCCAATAACAAGATGCGGGGACTCTTTATAATTGCCCTTGGTATCGTTATTCGCTGCTTCTGCCCACCATACAACTGCGTTCCCCTGTTCCCTGCGTCTGTCGCATATCCGTCCTTCAGCCCCCTGAAATATATATTCACAATACAGAATACACCATTCATTAAAATGATTTAACAGAAATCTTAGTACAGTGCAATTGTAATGATAGAATTTCTTTGACTCCACTTACGAAATGAATTCATGGGCATTGGCAGCCTTCGTAACCTCTACTATCTCGGCTTCTGTTGCGTTGTCTTTACCATAGGCAATGTTCTCCCGGATGGTTCCAGGAAACAGAGTTGGCTCCTGTCCTACAAGAGCTATGTGTTTTCTCAGAGACCTCAAATTGAAGCTCCTGATATCTTTGCCATCTATGAGTACCTTCCCGTCCAGTGGATCGTAGAATCTCTCTATTAGTCCAATAATAGTGGACTCACCCCACCCGCTCCTTCCAACTAGAGCAAAGTTACTTCGTGCATTGATTTTAAGGCAGAAATCGGTTAAGATAATAGCATCTGGACGAGCTAGATAAGAAAACTGTACATGTTTCACCTCTACAGAACCTCGGATTTCCTCACAGCTAACCCCCTCATTGTCTGGGTCAATAAAGATGTTTCTACCCATAATTTCAAACACAGATTTGATAGCTTCAGATCCCTTGGCCAGATACGAGGTCATACTTCATGCATCAGCTATCATTCGACCCGTTCTAATAAAAATAAAATAGCTCAACAAAAAAACACTGAAATCGACAACTCTGCCCTGCATAAGTTTTCCTGCATACCAGTGCACGAAAGGCACATAGCATAGTGCGATAAACTGACTTGTTCCCAGGGCCACTCCGGCGTACCATGACTGTTTCTTAATCTCCTTCTGTGGACTTGCTTGTGTGGAGTCAAACAACTGTATAACTTTGTCCTGAGAGCAAAGGCTGCTATGGTGCTATGATGCGTAAAACATTCTGAGGCCACTTGGCTTCCTTCATCCTGTGCTTTAGCAAATTTACGCGAGATGGTCTGAAGGAGAACTTTTCTAGTGTAGAAACAAACAACCAGCAGGGGCTGCAGACCGATCAACACAATACCAAGTTGCCACGATAAGGCCAATCCCAAAATGAAGGCTACAAGTATTCCAGAGATGCACTACACTAATAGTGAAAGACAGTCCGCAACCAAGGATTCCACCTGTATATATATAGAATTAGTTTAAATGTAAAACGATATAAATTTAAAAATTTGTGGTAGCAACCAGTATATTGGAAAAGATAATTCGAAATTTAGCTTGATTGTGAATTCGATCATATGTACAAATACAAACTCGTTGTAGATATGATAGAAAATGCAATCCAAATTATAACCATATTATGAACCTTTACTACCAACAAACATACCAGTTTACAGAAAGATTTGGAATACTTGCAGTATTAACATCTTTGGCCAGCCTTGAGCAAACTGCTCCACTGGAATTTTCGTCCAGATCGAACCAGCCGAGTTCGAATGTAAGAATTTTCAAAAACATTCTTTGCCTGATCCTTCTTGATAGAAACTCGCCCGTCCTTGCAAAGTTGTAATGTTGAATCAAATTCGTTATGAAAGGCACAACTGCAAGAGCTATAAAAGCGATGCAATAGATTCTGATTTTAGAACTCAGTTCGTTTTTGTCTATGACAAACAACACGGAAGAGATTTTGGCGAGAGTGAAAGAATACACTATTTGAATAACACCATATCCAAAGGCACCTAAA
>ML783962.1:552229-579974 GCA_009831015.1 Picea engelmannii | reverse complement strand
TTTGAAGTGTGATTTATTCTAAAATACTTAGCCATCACTGGATAAGAGTAATATCCTAAAATAAATTTTGAAAAATATGATTTCTCATAAACTCAAACAACGAGTACAAATTATTTCTCAATTCCACCCATTCTTTAGCAATCGATACATGTCAACAATGAAATTTCTATCCATAAATTATAGCTATTCTACTTATTTGAGAAGATATAGGATCCAACCTGCGTGTTGTATCCGTCTAGAAGTTGCCTAATGAAATCGTGGGCATTGGAAGCTATAGAAACCGAAATGATTTCATCCATCGTTGCATCATCTCTTCCAAACAAAATATTCTCGCGAATAGAAGTAGCGAAGAGAGTAGGCTCTTGACTGACTAACCCAATTTGGCTACGTAGCCAAAATCCTTGGAATGTGACGCAAGATCAGCCCTTTACGTCATATTACGGGAGTCATCTGATGACGTCTCAACAAGCGTAGAATGCATATGCTAGTCACGGCCATGCTTATTACCAGAACCCTGGCCAACAACCTAAATTTTCCTAGCAACCTAGTGCCAACCAAACTCCAGGCTCCTTTTTCCCTGGTTATAATCAACAACCCAAATTACCATTTCTGGCAACTCTGCACTTGCCAGACTTGACAAGGTTATTAAACGACCCCATCTGTCACGATCCACGTTGGCCTCCTATGCCGACCAAGTTTCCTTCGGACATTCCAAAGTTCGAGGCCAAGCCTAACGAAGATCCAAGCGATCATGTGACTACCTTCCATTTATGGTGCTCGTCCAACTCATTGAGAGACAACTCCATCCAATTGTGTTTGTTTCAACACACTCTCATCGGGAGTGCTTCAAAATGGTACATCGAGTTTGACCGCTCAAGATAATCTTCCTTTGACGAATTGGCAATGGCTTTATTAAACCATTTCCAATTACCTGTGAGATACGACGCCAACACCGAATTGTTGGCCAACTTTGAGCAGACAAAAGCAGACCATATCTCAGATCACATCCGAGAATGGAGACGCTGGAAGAGTTTGATAAAAGTGTCAGTCCCACCAGCATTCCTTCTTGAGTGGTTCCTTAAGTCTTTGGTACCTCAGTTATCTAAAGACGTCGCAACGTCGGGGCTCTTTTCAGAGGAAGATACGATAATGAGAGCCCAACAACTAGAATTGATTTACTCTCAGTCTGGTGTACTTTACGAATTTTTTCCAGATGCATCGAGGTCGATACTTGACAATACCAGACAGAGGTCTGGACCACATGCCGATGGTATTGTTGGTTCAGCGCAAACGAAGCCCGTTGATCAGTTGTCAAATCAATTACAACAATTGTCGATACAACATAGAGCGTCCAGCCAGACCCCTGGTTCAATTGTTCCCCCTACTCAAACGTCGAATGTACACAGTGTGCAATCGAAAAACCCGAAGGCCACCCAGCAACTTGACGAAAAGAAAAAACAGCGAAAAAAGGGTAAGGGGGATAAGAAACCTACCAATAATGTTGGCGGAGGCAACACTAAAAAGAAGAAGTTGAAGTATGTATGTAATATTTGCATGGAAGACCATCCGACTCACCAATTCCCTCGGCTTGTGCAGGCCCATAATTTATTGGCACAACAGCAGCCTGTCGTGTTAACGAACCCGTTTCCACATGGGCAAAATCTAACTCAAGCCTCGTTGAGCGCGGAAGGGGTTAGTCAGGGACCCCGTCCGTCTTCGAGTAATCCTTCATCCGCAAATGTGTAAATGATGAAAGGTAGCGTTGATATAACAACTAGGACACACGACTACGGAATGAAAAACACCTATGAGAAGGGTAAAGAAGCTGAAAACAATGACACACATCCAAAAAGGTGCGTTCAATAAAGCTTCCCACAACCCAAACGCAAGGGCCGGCCATAACTACTTTGTGGTAGAGGATTTGTCACAAACCCCTTGTGCAAAGTCTTCTTTGGAAGTCCTCTAGAGTTTTCCTTCCCAGAGAAAGGCTCTGTTAGCTGCCTTAGGATCTGCTAAGACTTGTAATCCGGGAACGATCATGCTTGATTCAACCAACTTAAAACCTCGTCTTCCTTGCCACGTGGCATTTCAGATAGTAGTGGCTTACACCACATAAAATTTTACTCGAAACATTTTTTGCACAGTGGTTGATGAGGGTGCCTCGACATGCATGATATCTTTGGCATGTTGGAAGGCCATTAGCCAACCCATTTTGTCTCTATCACCTACTCTTCTTACCACTTTCGACGGTCATTCATTCCAACCACATAGAATCATCCCCTCTTTCCCCGTGCAGTTAGTGGGGAAAACCGTGTGTGTCTAAGTTGAAGTGGTCGATGCGTCTCTCGACTACAATATCTTGTTAGGAAGGATTTGGACCTATTCTATGCAAGTAGTGGTCGCGACAGTTTTCCGTGTCTTGTTGTTTCCACATGAGGGTCGGATCATTTCCATTAATCAGTTATCCTTCTCCCATACTGACCCTTCATCGGGGGTATCCACGGTCCTGGTGATTGATAACCCTCATCCACACATGATCAACATAGGGGTTGGTTTGTGCAATGTCCATTACATATCGGCTTTCCCCGACCAGTCTAGGGCTGAAATATTTCAAATCTCGTCGTTTCGCATGACTTACTTTAATGATCTGTGGAATCTTCCTTCCCCATCAGCCATGATGGAAGGGATAGGGCACCATGGCATGGCCATGCCTTTGTCTGCGGTAGAATTTGCGTACTCTATAGTTCAACAAGCTTCCACCAATCCTGATCTGACTCCTGCATAGGAGTTAGATCCGGTTCTCGAGCCTCCATGGGCTCAAGTTTCCCTTGTCGATACAGATTCTTTAGACTTAGTATTTCCCTCAGATGAGGTGATTATTGAGGCAATGACTAGTCCGGACATACCCTGGGATGATCTTCATCACAGATCTTACTTCCTCTCAAAGTTAAGAAGAATTGAAGCAGGTGAATTCACTCTCACTATGACTAGAGATAAGGCTTGTCCTATCAATCCTTTGGCTACACACGCTGTCTACGCTGAAGGAAATATGGAAATTATTGCTCAAACAATACCTATTAATATCTCTAGAACCCCTAGCATCATGGAGAATATCTTCGTCGGAGCGGACTGCTCCCTCGCGGAGATTCGAATATACACGGATTTATTTAAAGAATTCTACGACGAATTTTCCTGGTCTTACGAGGAAATGTTAGGCATAGATCCAAGAATCGTCGAACATGAAATCGCAACATATCCTTATGCTAAGCCAGTCTGACAGAAGCTTCCAGTTAATACTAGGAAAGTAGCAGCTATTAAGGCTGAAGTAGAGACACTACTCAAATTTGGTTTCATCTACCCCGTCCAATTGACTGAATGGGTGTCAAATCCTATGCCAGTCAAAAAAAAAGAGGGTACAATTCGCGTATGTACGAACTTTCGTGATTTGAACAAGAATTGCCCAAAGGATAATTTCCCCACACAATTTATTGACCAGATAGTTAATGAATGCATAGGTTGCGAGGCCTTTTCTTTCATGGATGGATTTTAGGGATACATTCAGATACAGATCAAGCCTAAAGACCAACACAAAACTGCTTCCATTTGTCCGTGGGGTACATTTGCTTATTAGAAGATGCCTTTTAGTCTGAAAAATGTTGGGTCTACTTTTCAGCGGGTCATCTCTTTTGATTTCCACGATCTCAAACACATAGTCGAGGCTTATCTTGATAATTTAGCGTCACTATCTTGTAAGAGAGTTGATCATCCCGCACACCTCTGACTTATCTTTGAGCGATGTCGCTACTACCGGATCTGCTTGAATCCAAAAAAATGCAGTTTTTGCATCACATCCAGTCGTCTGCTAGGTTTCATAGTTTTGACAATAGGGATCATGGTCAATCCTCTAAAGGTTGAGGTGATATTTAAGTTCCCTCCCCCGTACACAATCCCTCAGCTTCAGAGTTTACAGGGAAAAGTGAACTTTTTACGGTGTTTCATCGCGAACTATGCCGAGATCACAAAGGGCTTCATGCATTTACTGATGAAGGTTGTTCCTTTTCATTGGGATGAAGCCACTCATCACTCTTTCGAAGAGTTAAAACGCGCCTTCATGTCTGCCCCTCTACTTTGGCCACCCAATTATAATAAATATTTCTTATTGTACTTGGTCGCTGTGGAGTCAACCATCAGTATGGTATTGGTTCAGGAGGATGATTTTCTCTTAGAATATGTAGTTTATTACCTGAGTCGAGGCCTGGTTGGACCGGAACTCAACTATTCCCACATTGAAAAACTTGTGTTGGCAGCAGTTCATGTTGTCTAGTGGTTCTGTCATTACATCTTGTTTCACAAGACCACCGTCATTGTCATTGTGAATTCGTTTCAATATGTGTTGACATGACATGTAATCATCGGAAAGATCAGTATATGGATATGTATGCTCCAGGAATTCGACTTGGATTTTGTTTCGGCAAATTCCAAAAAGTCGTTGGTCTTTGTAGAACTCATCTCGAAACTTCTAGTCGAATCAATTGATGTTATACCTAAGGAGTCACCTATCAAAGGAGACATGTTCTTGATCGCGTCTTTGGACCCTTGGTATGGAGATATACTAATATATCTCCAGAATTTGAAGTGCCCCACCTCTACTTCTCGTGATGAGCATTGTTGTATATGCCATCAAGCCAAAAACTATCTCATACTAGTGAACACTCTGTATCGTCGAGGTGTAGATTGCATCCTTCATCGGTGTCTCACTCATGAAGAAGCGCAAATAGTTCTTAACGAGTGCCACACAGGAGCATGTGGCGGTCATTTGTCTAGGTTGGAAACAACCCAGAATATTCTACGAGTCGATTACTTTTGGCCGACATTAATAAAATATTGTGTTGAATTGGTCAAGAAGTGTCACCCGTGTCATATCTTCTCTCAGAAGATGAGGGCACACCCTGCTCCCATGTTTCCCCTCATCACAGTTGGTCCCTTCACTAAGTGGGGGATTGATTACACTACATGAAACCCTCCTTCCGCAAGGGGGCACTGTTATATCATCATAGCAGTAGACTACTGCACAAAGTGGGTCGAGGCTATGCCAACGTTTAAAGATGATGGAGAGACAACAACTCTCTTTTTGTTTAACCAGATAATAGCAAGGTTCGATGTCTCAAGAGAGATTGTCACTGACCATGGTAGTCAAGTTCATAACAAAATGTTGTCCGAGTTAACATCAAATATTGGGTTTAGGAAAGAACATTCGTCACCCTACTACCCACAAGAGAATGGTCAAGTGGAAGCTGTGAATAAATCCCTTAAGACTATTCTACAACAAACAATCAATTCAGCCAAGTCAAATTGGCATTTGATGTTGTACTCGGCATTATGGGCCTACCGAACGTTTGTTAAGACTGCAACTAGTTTCTCACCTTTTCAACTCGTTTACAGAATGGAATCAGTCTTCCCTATAGAGTGTTAGATAGATTCCATAACATGTAAAAACATTTGTAAAATAGATGTAATCCATAACACGTAAAAACATGTGAATATCCATATATATATATCAAAAATATTAGATTACATGGGTGGGCACAAGCGCCTCAAAAATATGTCTAGTAAGAGTCACGGGACTTATGCCCTCAAAAATATACAAAAATGTTCCCTTGGCACTTGATTACTCTATCCTAGATAAGGGCGGGGACTGTTGACCCTGCCACAATGAACAACGACGTTTTCCAAACGCCAGAAGAGCTGGACCCAGGTTCATGGTACCCCAAATACGTGAGGTTGCATCGATGGTGGGAGATCCTCGATCTCCGCCATAGAGATTGTATGAGTGAGTGCAGTGAGGTTGCACTCTACCTGTCTCAATACTCTCTCAGCCTCTCCCGCTGGAGGCCCCCCTGCTGTTGTTTCTGGTCTGGTGGCTGCAGCTGGTCCTCCCTCTAGTCAAGGACGTCGCCTAGTCCTCGAGAAGTCTGTTGGACGCACTAGTCCCACATCTGTACATAAAAGATACATAAGTCTCATATACTCTGGTATACAAAAAAATGATATATATAAAAAGACACAAAAATTAAATAACTTTGAAAAGAAAACTTACCCATCTCTCCTCGCTCTGCTTCGGGAGCTACAGGCATGTCAGGATCCCTATAAAAATTGATCTAGGCATAGGGATAGTCCTTTATTGTCGGAATCTGTCGTAACCACCAGTCAAAAAATTTATCATCGAAGGCCTCGATGGTCCTCCCTCCCCCCTGTCGCGGAAACAACATTGTCCATCCTCATAGTGCTGGGAGAGAGGCCTCGTGCCCTTATATAGTCACTCGAGGGCTGAGATTGGGTACCCTCTCGAAGAAAAAGGAACATAAAACAGTCCCAAACCTGAAGTTTCGGTGCTCCCATATCCAACACTCTGTTAGTTGCATCTTCATGTAATCCATCATGGTTGTACTCCAGTCGAAAATACGTGCATTTAAGCATTGTACTGCACAATGCATGTGCACCGAGGAAGCCTGATGTAAAGTCGTGGATTCAGTGATCCGCCCAATGAGTAGAACTATCGCTTTGAGTGATAGGTTTTTTATCTTATGTATACGCACCTGAGAATCTACTTTCTCAGTACCAGCCTCGCAATGGAGTCCAATCAACTCCTTAATGTTGTGAGCCCCGGAGGGAAAAGTACGCAAGTTGACTAGATCCCCTCTCCTCGAGAGACCAGTGAGGAAGTAAATGTCTTCAATCATTGGAGTCAACGACTACCCCTCGAGCATAAATTCCTCTGCATCAGGATGCCAGTAATATATCAAAGCATTCAACAACCTGGGTTGTGCCCTCATAAACTGACACTGGAATAATTTTAACAAACCACATTGTGATAAAACAACAATAGCAGTTGGGTCTTCTGAGACCAAAAAATAAATTTCCTCATGCTCCCTCTCTCTCCAATGAACATACATCCTGCAAAATGACAAAGTCATGGAGAGTTAACTCTTGCCTTTTCATTTTTTCCACTTATTTGAGGGTGTACGCAAGTTGTCTTGGCGACAGTCACATGTGCATGTGGGAAAATTATCTTCTACCCACGTGTACATGCGGGCTGTTCTTGGACAACCCACGTACACGTAGGGATGACCTCTTTAAAGGTCAACAACCCCCCAAAAAACAAAAATAAATTCAAAAAAAGAAGAATGAAATGCAGGAGGGACTAGTTTGTACTTACTTGGTCCAAGCGGAAGTTTGTTTCGTTAATTGAAGCTCCTGAAATCAACTCTTTTGGAAAAGGAGTGTTTTTTAATTTTCTCTCAATTCTCAATTTACAATGGTGATAATGAGTTGTCAGCTTCTATTTATAGAATTTTTGGCCCCTTTTTGTCATTTTTTCTAGTTTGAAAACCGTTCAGTATGGTTCTTGATTTTCTTGGGGGATGTTACGATACGTGTTACTTTGGGTATTGGGAAATGTTTTGAGAGTTGGGTCATTTTTAAAGGTCTTTTGGTAAAAAGTTGGTTTTTCAACATTTTTCATCTAAGTTAGGATTCCAAGTGCACTTTCTACATCTCGTTGTCTTTTTTGCTTTGCCATAGGATCAATCCCACCGAATTGCGACACAAAACCCTCACTCCTACTCTAGAAGTGTTGCAATTTAGTGGTAGATCCTACCTTCACATGGATGCCCTAGGTAGATCTTGGTTGCATTTTGGTGTCCATGTTGTCACAAATAACTATAGGCTCGAGAGTCCTTATTATTTTTTCTTGATTACAAGTTTCAGCCTCATTTGCATGATTCATTATCACTCTTGACCTCACCCTCGAGACTCCCAAAACACAACGGGTCTTATTTTAAGCCCTTTTCAGACCCTCTAAACATGAAATGATTGTCAAGCGATCTTGTTTCCCTTCACGCTCGCCAAACTAAAATTTGAAGAAACGTCTATCTGATGGCAGTTTACCCCTTTTTCGATCCGGATGGTCAAATGTACGAACACAGGTATACTCTAGGAGCCTCGGTTCTCTAGAAGAGTATTCTTAGGTATAGATTTAACCATTTTTCAAGTCTGAGGGACTAAATTTACGAAAAAGGAACCCCCACGAAGTCCATAGTTAAGCTCTTTTTAGACTCCCTAAAATTGAAAAGATGGTCGAGTGACCTTGTTTATTCACCTCGTTAAATTGGTCCAGAAGAACATCCTTTACGGAGTCCATAGTTAAGCTCTTTTCAGACTCCTTAAATATGAAAATATTGATGAGTGATCTTGTCTTTGTCACACTCGTTAAAATGACTTTGAATAGATGTCTGTTTGGTGCTAGTTTATCCCTTTTTCGAACCGACTAGACTACCTTCGAAAAAGGTACTTGAGTGGTGTCTCATTTTACGCTTTTTCAAACTCTCTAAAAATGAAAAAACGTCGATCTTACCTTCTCTAGGCTTGTTAAAATTACATCGAAGGACATTATCATTGTGTCTTATTAATCGCATTTGCATTCCTGCATCTTTGGCCTAATGTCGGCTCCATGTTGCTCTCAACTGAACCATTTGAAGCATGCCTTATACGCAAGACTTGTAGCATTTTTCCTCTACGTCTTGACACCTTGACCCATGGAGTATTTTTCCGAGTGTCATTTTCCTGCATATGTCTCCTTGCTCTAAGAATCAATGTGTTCCTTTCCCTTGGAACTAGTATGTCTGCGACACTCGTTCCTCCTTTGTAACGTAGCATTCTTTCATTCTTTTTCAAACTTTCCACAATTATTGAAAAAGACAAAAAACTCAAATATACCCCAAAAAGAGGAAGGAAAAAGTATTTTCTTTTTGTTTATAGTACAATGAGTCTCCCTTGGAAAAAGCACATTGTAACACACTGTTTCCCCCAGTCTGTAAAAATAATGATATTAGCCAAGAACTATGGAAAACTCAAATATGTGAATGTTTGAATTGATAGACCTTTGCATAAAAGGTCGATGAATGTAAATAATGTTATGAATATGTGTTGCATGATTGTTGGGAGGAGGATGTGTTGAAAGAGACCACGATAGATAATGAGAGGTGGTGGAAGGAACCTGGAATGGTGGTGTTAACTTCCACCGAACCGATATCATACTGGTCTTTACTGGCTCAAAGACCAAAGCGGCTCTCTGACTCAGGAATGAATTACTCGCCAAGATGGTAGGTAAGGAGGATCCTCAAGAGTTAAGGAGGGGATGGGGGTGAACTTCCCATCCATAGAAGCCCACAGACCTGACCATGGACAGGGGAATTCACGCCACATGAGACCTTGCAGAACAAGGCAAGAAAGGAAGTGTGGGGGATAAGGGAGAGAGGAAACGCAACAGGGATCACAGAAGAGAAGACGGAAGGAACTCTGGAGATACAGAGAGTCCCGAATAGTGGAGAAGGGGATAAAAACCTTCGTTCTGGACTTCCATTGAGTTGGAAGTAGGAGACTGAATCTCCAAGCATCGTGGTCTAGCTCGAGGGTGGCTAGTGGTAAATCTGTCTGGATTCACTGAGCCTACGGTTGGGTGGAAACGAGCACCCCTCTCAACAGTCGCAACATGTCTCATGTTTTCTGATAAGTGTTATGTCTTGTATTTAAATTAGCATATCATGAACGCATGCTCCTGTTTTATACGCTCATAAATGGTTTCTGTATAGAAGTGTTTTCCTGGTATTTCGATTTGAAGTAATGGATGCATGTTTATACTTATATATTAATAATCGGTTATGTATAGGATGAATAAGTTCAGAATACGAGTCCGTTCCCTTGAGAATTGCCCCATTTATGTGACTCGCGCTATGTCTTGGTTTGATTTCCCGAAGTCATCTTATCCTAGGAAGTTTCCTCGCATTCCAGAGCCGGAGTGAGTCCCTTGAAAGGACTACCATGATAGTAAACCCACGAGTTTAGTTTACCCCTACCACAGATTTATAGCTCGGTGAATTAGGAAGGCCTTTTCGTCATATCACCAAGCCTAGGGATAGCTTACCCAAGAACCCTCTGAAGGATCTGTCGGAGCTCTATTGCCCGTTGATATTAACCTTTGCGTAGGCAAGAGAGTGGACTTGGCAATGTCCTGAAAGTCCTGATATGCGAAACCTCGATCAGTTTAGCGTAGATAAGGCTTCGGCGTTTCGGCACTCGAGAAGACCAAACGGCAAGACCCTTCGTCTTCACAAGTCGCAGAGTCTCTGTATGCGAAATCTCAATCAGTTTAGCGTAGATAAGGCTTCGGCGTTTCAGCACCTCGGAAGACCAAATGGCAAGACCCTTCGTCTTCGCAAGTCGCGAAACCTCGATCAATTTAGCGTAGATAAGGCTTCGGATTTTCGGCACCTGGGAATACCAAAGGGCAAGACCCTTCGTCTTCGCAAGTCGTGAAATCTCGGTTCACGAATCTCCGAGAGGATCTGGACCGTCCATCGGAGGAGACGCATGGTGAGCGGTCAGAGTTCGAGGAAAGCTCTGAAACCCAATGAGATATTAAATCTTGTAGAATAGAAAAGGAGTTAAGACTGAGTGTCCTTCAACGCACTTAAGTTCAGGAGGGATAGTGGTTGTCAGATCTAGATCAATCAGGTTCGTTGATCTCCTACATGAATTCCCATATCGGAATTCGGGAATCTGAGTGACAAGAGTGTTGGAGTCGTTGCATCGTGAACTCCCGGTTCATGAAGCTCCGAAGAGATCTGGACCATTGGATCCACATCCTCGAGGGTCGTCGGATCTCGTACAGGAACTCGCGTATCGGGTTTCAGGGTTTGAAGAGTCGAGAGACTCGACCCTCTTACATTTGGAACTCCTAGTTACTGAAGTCCCGATACTATTAGGACCATCAGATCAGGGGGGATATTCGTAGTTGTCGATCTCACCAACTGTAGGATTTTGGGTTTCGGGGTTTGAAGAGTCGAAAGACTCGAATCTCTTTCATTTTGAACTCCTGGTTACCGAAGTCCCGATATGGCTAGAACCGTCGAATCAGGGGGGAGATTAGCAACCATCGATCTCAACGAAGGTATGATTTCAGGTTTCAGGGTTTGAAGAGTCGAAAGACTTGACTCTCAGGCATCACTGAGTCCCGAAGTGCGAAAGGCGCCTCTTGGCTTGGCCTGGGGTCATAACTGATGATCACATGGAGGTGAAGCCCGTGCTGGGTACTTGAGTTGTACATGACAGGTTTTCAATGAAAGAACCGACAGATTGGCTTAGGGAAGCTTCCGACGGGAAGAGCTACCTTGCGCTAGGACCTCGTAGGAACTCGGGGATTCTGTCCCTCGAGAAAAAGGAGAGAGAAAAAGGGAAAAAATCTATTATGTCGTAGTGGGTGTGTTACAAATTGGTATCAGAGAATGGTTACAACACTTGGCCTACTTGGGATCATGAACGATTTGCACAGAGACTCCATTCGAAGTACTCTTAAAAGGAGTAACCCTCTATCTTAACCCCCTTAACCAAAAGTTGAAGTTAAGAATGAAAACTCTTATTGTGTGTATGCATGTGAAAAGTATGAATTATGCACTGGTTTTGAATGAATATAAATAATGACTAACAACAAGCATTTTTATTTTGCACACAAGTGGATGATCAACCATGGGAAACTGCAGACGTGTAGAATGGTGACTCACCACGAAGTGTGGGCTGGCTCCCACAATAGAGACGAAGAGTCTGGCGAAAGGAGGGCAGTAGGGACCCCCCAAGATATAGTTGAGATTGTGAGGAGCCTTATGGTCGAACTACAGAGCTGCAAGGCCGACAACGAGAGGATGATAAAAGAGCAAGAGAAGCAAACAGAAATTAATGTAGTCTTGTTGCAGAGTTTATCCGACATACAAAGACAATTGCAGCATGAACCTGACACCAGTCACACGGACCGACGACAGACAAAGAAATGTCGAAGTCCACCTGAGATATAGAAACGTGGTCTTTTAAGTGGCCACACTGGGAAGAGCACCTCGAGAAAGGTCCACCCCGGAGATAAGGGACAAGCGTTGGACGACTCCTCTAGAAAGGAAGCTAGCGACTCAGAGGGATCTTCTCGTAGCAGAACTAGTTCCTATTCCCGGAGAAAATGGAAGAAGCAAAAGTATTCCAAGAGTCATAATCTCGAAGAATTCAGGAAGGTCAAACCACCCTCTTTCGACGGTGAAATAAAGAAGGGAGAGGAAGCGGAGGCTTGGCTGCTTGGACTAAAGAAGTATTTTAGAGTCCATGACTTCTCAGAAAACTTGAAGGCCCGAGTAGCCACCTTCAACTTGAATGGAAAGGCTTCCATTTGGTGGGAAGACCTTAAGAATGTAAAAGGGATTCACGAATAGGGCCTATCTTGGGAACGGTTTGAGAAACACTTCAGGAAGAAGTATCTATCAGAAAAGTATTTGGACGAGAATACTAAAGAATTCTATGAACTCAATTTGGGGAAGCTCACCATAGAGGAATATTTCAGTATATTCCTGGAGTTGTTGAGGTATGTACACTATATAAAAGAAGAAAAGGAAAAGGTGCAACGATTCATCAGTGGACTACCTAAGGACTATCAGAACAATATTGAGTTTGATGAGCCAAACACCCTAGAAGACACTATCCAAAAGGCAAGATATTTTCATGAACATCTTGGGCATCGAACAAAGCCTTGCGAAGGCTGGAAGCAGAAGAATAGTTGAGGATTCTAGAAAAAGGGGTTTAAATCCCCAAGATTTAAAAACTATAAAAAGAACTCAAGGATGAGCTTCCCAACCCGAAGTGTACACCAGCAGAACTTCCCCTCCTTGAGAACAAATAAACCTTTTGGATCTGCCCCAGGAAAGACTGATAACCCAAAGAGAGAACCTTTGAAATGTTGGGGTTGTGGAGAAGAACATCTATTGAGGAACCGTCAATAGAATAGCCAGATAATTTGCATCATTCAAGAAGCTACCACCGTCAATGATGTGACTAGGAGTGTGCTGCAAATTTATGCAGCCTTGGATAATAACCAAGCTGACCACCAAGCTTTAGTGGTGGAACTAGAAAGTATGATCACCAACCATCTAGTGTCTATTTTAATTGACCCTGGTTCAAATTTGAGTTGCATAGCCCCTAAGGCTGTTGATAAGTGTAAATTACAGCCACATAAACATGCCAAGCCATGGTTGGTACAGTTAGTCACTGACACCAAAAGAAAGGTAGCGGAGGTCATACCATCTTGCCAATTCACTATGGGTGAATTCCCCACGCAAGAAACCCTTAACATATTACCCCTAGGATCGTATGACCTTTTGATTGGTATGGACTGGTTAGCCACACATAAATCCAGACTAGACTATTACCATAAAACCTTAGAATGTGTAAGTGAAGAAGGAAGAAGGATAACCCTTCAAGGGATCCAAAAACCTGTCTCTGTGAGAAAGTATTGTAGAAAGGGATGTCCACTATATGCGATACAAGTGTTGAAATCAATTGAAGATGACAAACCAAGCCTCAAAGACCACCCCACACTAAGAGAATATAGAGATGTATTTCTGGAAGAGGTATCAGGTCTACCTCCGAGAAGGGACATTGACTTCTCGATAGAACTTGCACTAGGGGCGGTGTCAGTGTCTAGGACACCCTACAGGATGAGCACACTCGAGCTAGTTGAGCTTAAATAAAAACTAAAAGAAATGTTGGACAAAGGCTATATCCGGCCCAGCGTGTCTCCATGAGGAGCACCAGTCCTGTTTGTGAAAAATAAATATGGTACCCTTCAACTGTGCATAGATTATAGACAACTCAATAAGGTAACCATAAAGAACAAGTACCCCTTACCTAGGATCGACGACCTGTTCGATCAATTGGGAGGTGATTCCATCTTCTCAAAGATTGACTTGAGATCTGGATACCATCAAGTCCGAATCAAGGGTGAAGACATCCACAAAACTGCCTTTAGGAGGAGATATGGTCACTATGAGTTTGTGGTAGTACCATTTGGATTAACCAATGCCCCTGCCACTTTTATGTGCTTGATGAACAATGTGCTCAGCAAATTCCTAGACAAATTTGTACTGGTTTTTATTGACGATATATTAATTTACTCCAAGAATAGAGAGGAACATGAGGAACACCTTAGGATTGTACTTCAAGTGCTAAGAGAACATCATCTCTATGCCAAATTTAGCAAGTGTGAATTTTTCCAGAAGAAAATACATTACTTGGGCCATGTCCTATCTGAAGAAGGAGTAGCAGTAGACCCTGACAAGATCAGGTCTATCATGGAATGGCCTACCCCAAAGGATGTTTCATATATTAGATCCTTTATGGGCTTAGCGGGATACTATAGGAGATTTATAAAAGGATTCTCCAAGATTGGGTGTCCAGTCACTGCCCTCCAGAAGAAGGGGGATAAATTCACGTGGACACCAAAATGTGAAGAAAGATTTCAAACCCTAAAACATCTACTAGCCCACGTGCCCGTGTTGAAGATCGTCGATCCCGAAGCTGGCTTCCTCATGTCCATAGATTCCTGCAAGGAAGGGCTCAAAGGAGTCCTTATGCAAGGAGGAAGTGTGGTCTGCTATGAATCCCGAAAATTGAATGAGCATGAACTCAACTATGTGACCCATGATCTAGAGTTGGCCTCCATAGTGCACACCTTAAAAATGTGGAGGCATTACCTCCTGGGAAGGAAATTTGTACTTATGACAGACCACTGTGGATTGCGATATCTGTTTGACCAACCAAAACTCAATGCCAGACAAGATAGGTGGATGGCCCTCCTTAGCGAGTTTGATTTTGAAATCAAACATATTAAAGGAAAGGAAAATAAGCTTGTCGACGCCCTTAGCAGAAGTATGAAAACAATTCACTTGGCATCGGTGAGCACCTGCGAGACAGATGTCAAGGAAAGAGTCAAGAATGCACAAGAAACAAACACATTCTTCCAGACTGTGACCTCGTACCTGGAGAAAGAACCCACAGGGATAAAGTATGAAGGCTACCAGATAATAGATGGAGGTACGCTAACTTACAGAAACAGATTGTATATTCCAGATTGTGATGACTTGAAGAGGTTCATAATGAATGAACTACATAAAAGACTATATACTGGTCATCCAGGATACCAGAAGATGATCACGGCCACCAGGAAACAATTCTATTGGCCGGGATTGAAGAAAGACATAGTTGAGTACTTAGCCAAATGCATAGAGTGCCAACAGGTTAAAGCAGAACACCGACACCCAGCAGGATTATTACAACCTCTACCAATCCCGGAATGGAAATGGGAAACCATCTCCATGGATTTCATCACCGGATTACCAACCTCGACCAAACAAAATGACGCCATCATGGTAGTGGTGGATAAATTGATCAAGTCTGCTAATTTTATCCTTGTCAAGTTGACTTGCAAGGCAATAGACATCGCTAACGTATTCATGAAGGAGATATTCAGACTTCATGGTATGCCTAAAGAGATCGTGTCTGACAAAGACACAAAAATTACTTCCAACTTTTGGAAATCCTTGATGGTTGGTCTGGAGACCAAATTATTGTTTAGCATAGCCTATCATCCTCAAACCAATGGACAAACAGAAAGTGTGAACTAAATATTATAAGAAATGCTAAGGATGCATGTAATGCGTCAACCCAAAAAATGGGAAGATTACCTTCCACTGGTGGAATTCGCCTACAACAACGGCTACCAAGAATCCCTAATACCAAGAATCCCTAAAAATGAGTCCTTTTGAAGTCCTCTACGGTAGGTTGTGCAACACTCCAGTCAGTTGGAGTAATCCCATAAACATAATTTCTATTGGACCTGACATGTTGAAAGAAATGGAACAACAAGTAATTCATATAAAGCAAAATCTAAAGGTCGCTTAGAATAGACAGAAAAGTTATGTCGACCGAAAGAGAACTCCAAGAGATTTCAAGATGGGAGACCACGTATATCTCAGAGTTAGGTCCAGGAAGAGTTCCCTGAAGATGGGAGCTTGTGCCAAGTTGGCACCTCGGTATTGTGGACCCTTTGAAGTTTTAGATAGAGTAGGACTTGTAGCCTATAGGCTAGCACTTCCTCCCACAGTAAAAGCACATAATTTTTTCCATGTTTCATTATTGAAGAAATATGTACATGATTATAATCATGTAACTGACTGGTCTGTGATCCAGGTGGAACCGAAGGGATAATTCCTGCCAGAACCTCAATGCATATTGGACAGAAAGTAAATCCCACTCAGGAACCGAACCATTGCACAAGTCAAGGTGCAGTGGAAACATTTTGGCCCAGATGAGGCTACGTGGGAAATGGAAGATGCCATGAAACATGCATATCCGATTTTGTTTACTTCTGTACATACATGCCATATTGATAGATAGAACATCGAGGACGATGTTCCTTTAAGGGGGAGGGAATTGTAACACCCTGTTTCACCCAGTCTGTAAAAATAACTATATTAGCCAAGAACTATGGCAAACTCAAAGATGTGAATGTTTGAATTGACCAAGCTTTGTATAAAGGGTCGATGAATGTAAATAATGTTATGAATATGTGTTGCATGATTGATGGGAGGGGGATGTGCTAAGAGAAACCACGATAGATAATGAGAGGTGGTGGAAGGAACCTGGAATGGTGTCGCTAACTTCCACCGAACCGATACCGTACTGGTCTCTACTGGCTCAAAGACCAAAGCAGCTCTCTGACCCGGGAATGAATTACCCGCCAGGATGGTAGGTAAGGAGGCTCCTCAAGAGTTAATGAGGGGATGGGGGTGAACCTCCCATCCGTAGAAGCCCACAGACCTGACCATGGATGGGGGAATTTGTGCCTCACATGACCTTGCAAAACAAGGCAAGAAAGGAAGTGTGGGGGATAAGGGAGAGAGGACACGTGACAGGGATCGCAGAAGAGAATACAGAAGGAACTCTGGAGATACAGAGAGTCTTGAACAGTGGAGAAGGGGAGAAAAACCTTCGTTCTGGACTTCCGTTGAGCTGGAAGTAGGAGACTGAATCTCCAAGCATCGTGGTCTAGCTCGGGGGTGGCTAGTCGTAAATCCGTCTGGATTCACTGAGCCTACGGTTGGGTGGAAACGAGAACCCCTCTCAGCATTCGCAACACATCTGATATTTTCTGATAAGTGTTATGTCTTGTATTTAAATTAGCATATTGCAAATGCATGCTCCTGTTTTATATGCTCATAAATGGTTTCTGTATAGAAGTGTTTGCCTGGTATTTCGATTTGAAGTAATGGATGCATGTTTATACTTATATATTCGTAATCGGTGATGTATAGGATGAATAAGTTCGGAATACGATTCCATTCCCTTGAGAATTTCTCCATTTACGTGACTCACGCTATGTCTTGGTTTTATTTCCCAAAGGCATCTTCTCCGGAGAAGTTTCCTCACATTCCAGAGCCGGAGTGAGTCCCTTGAAAGGACTACCATGATAGTAAACCCACGAGTTTACTTTACCCCTACCACAGAGTTATAGCTCGGTGAATTAGGAAAGCCTTTCCATCAGATCACCAAGCCTAGGGATAGCTTACCCAAGAACCCTCTGAAGAATCTGTCGGAGCTCTATTGTCCGTCAATCTTAACCTTTGCATAGGCAGGAGAGTGGACTTGGCAACATCCTGAAAGTCCCAATATGCGAAACCTCGATCATTTTAGTGTCGATAAGGCTTCGGCGTTTTGGCACCCGGGAAGACCAAAGGGCAAGACCCTTCCTCTTCGCAAGTCACGAAGTCCTGGTATACGAAACCTCGATCAGTTTAGCGTAGATAAGGATTTGGTGTTTCGGCACTTGGGAAGACCAAAGGGCAAGACCCTTTGTCTTTGCAAGTCATGAAGTCTCGATATGAGAAACCTTGATCAGTTTAGCATAGATAAGGCTTCGATGTTTCGGCACCCAGGAAGACGAAAGGGCAAGACCCTATGTCTTCGCAAGTCGCGAAATCCCGGTTCACGAATCTCTGGGAGGATCTAGACCGTCCATTGGAGGAGATGCGTGGTGAGCAGTTAGAGTTCAGGGAAAGCTCTGAAATCCCGTGAGCCATTAAATCTCATAGAACAACAAAGGAGTTAAGACTGAGTGTCCTTCAACGCACTTAAGTTAAGGAGGGATAGTGGTCGTCATATCTAGATCAACGAGGGTCATTGATCTCCTACATGAATTCCCATATCGAAATTTAGGGATCTTAGTGACAAGAGTGCTAGAGTCGTTGCATCGTGAACTCCCGGTTCACGAAACTTCGAAGAGATCTGGACCGTTGGATCCACATCCTCGAGGGTCGTCGGATCTCGTACAAGAACTCGCGTATCATGTTTCGGGGTTTGAAGAGTCGAAAGACTTAACCCTCTTACATTTCGAACTCTCGGTTATCAAAGTCCCAATACGGCTAGGACCGTCAGATCAGGGGGGAGATTCATAGCCGTCAATCTCACCAATGGTAGGATTTTGGGTTTCGGGGTTTGAAGAGTCAAAAGACTCGACTCTCTTGCATTTCGAACTCCTGGTTACCGAAGTACTGATATAGCCAGGACCGTCGGATCAAGGGGGAGATTCACAATCGTCGATCTCAACGAAGGTACGATTTCGGGTTTCGGGGTTTGAAGAGTCGAAAGACTTGACTCTCGGGCATCACTGAATCGCGAAGTACGAAAGGCGCCTCTTGGCTTGGCCCGAGGTCATAACCGATGATCACATGGAGGTGAAGCCCGTGCTGGGTACTTGAGTTGTACACGACGGGTTTTCAATGAAAGAACCGACGGATTAGCTTAAGGAAGGTTCCAACAGGAAGAGATAGCCTGCGCTAGGACCTCGTAGGAACTCGAGGACTCTGTCCCTCAAGAAAAAGGAGAGAGAAAAAGGCGAAAAATCTATTATGTCGTAGTGGGTGTGTTACACACATCCTTTCATTTGTTCGTCAAGCTCTAGGATTCAATATGACCTTAGGAAGTTGTTCTCACTACATAGAGCTGTGTTCTCTTCCATTTGGTTACCCTTCCAAACATATGGAGAGTTTGTGTTTCCTTCTGCATCATGAACTTATCTCAATGCCATGCTTCCTAAGTCTCATATTTTGTTTTTTTTTCGTCCAAGCGAAGTTTTACTAAACTTGAGTCGGCCCTTCAATAGTTTGTCTCTTGTCCAAATGCCCGACCACCCTGAAAGACCAATCAATTCCTTGTTCAAAATCAATGAAGTTATGTGCACTGATCACCAAGATCCTCTTGTCTGTTCCCAATGATCCGTTGAAGACCTCTGGGTAGTGAAGTCGTACACTGATATTACACTCCTACCTAAGTTTTAAAGATTTTGAAGTTGTGGCTCGAGCTCTGAAGACCTCATCTCTAGCCATCAGGTGTCATTGGCTTCTTGAAGATGGATACCATACGTGTATATCTTTTGTTTTTAAGATGTAGATCCTTTGTGTACTTATCATGGCTACACTTTATATAGTTATATGACATGGATCTTCAGTGTATTTGATTGGAAGCCATGATTTTATTTTTATCTCGAGCATGGGTATGCCCGCCTCGGTGAGACAAATTTTTATTTTGTAGATGGCACTTCCTGAACTCTGGTCCCTGGGCTCACTCGCTTCGTACATTGGTGCATATTTGTAATGTATTTCGGCCATCATATGCTCTTCTGACCTCACACATTAGGGGGCATCTGTTATAACCCTAAATTGCACCAGACATGCATACCTGGCATCAGGCCATATAACTTGTTATCTTTGCCAAGCCATAACTAAACAACTCTTCTAAAAGCCATTGTTTTGAAGGTGTACGCACCCTGCACAACTATTGCCCGCGTACACTCGCTTTCTTCACCACTATAGCCCGTGTACACTCACAAAATATCGCAAAAAATGAAAACTGCAAAGGGATATGGGTTTTTGAGCCGTTACTTAACCATTTGACCGCCCATAGCCAATCACCCCAACCGTTACTATCTCTTTTGGCCTATAAAATAAGGGTTTGGGGTCCCATTTGAAAAGGAATCACGAGATCATAGAAACTCTACGCATTTTCGTATTCCCCCTTTGCCCCAATATTTGGTAACCACATTGTGAGTTTGAGCCAGAATTCCCTTTTTCCTCCATTGCAAGCCCGTGGCATTTCCCTAGAGAGAACGGAAGAGGAGAAGGAGACGTGGAAGCAGTTGGTGCATTGTGAAGAGGAGCCCAGGACCAAGTTCGAGGAGCAGTGTCGGTCTCATATTGTAAGTGACTTTTGTGAGATTAATATAAAGAAGTACTTTTTTCATCCCTCCAAATGATGTCTTAAATTTCTATGATGTGTTTACATTTCTTGTTTATGATTTCTAACCCACTAATCCATATATATAATGCATGCTTGTAGTTTCTTGTTTGTCTTTTGGTGAATGCAGGTTGGCCTTAGGAGGAGATCTGCAATCAAGAAACAACCAAGCGCAAAGGGATCGACACCGGACGTGGAGTTTAAGGTATGCCTACCGGATCCTTACACTTTGTCTTCTATGCATGATTATGGGGTAATGTTGGGATAGTGATTAAAAGTAGGAGACTTTAGACAGTTGGCTTTGCCTACACTTTAGAAACCCGGTGTAGTTCGTAGGGGGTTTTCCTGCTTACATCATCTAGACTGCATTTTATGATTTTATTAATGTGTCATGGTCGAATGCTATTACTCTTACTATGGCGTTTTCCCCTTGAGTTTTACCTACGTATTGATGGATGAATTACTTTTATCTTTTTACTCTGAATTTGATTCCTTACAAACTGGTGAATGTTCTCTCTGCAATTTAATACATTGACTGAAAATTTTCTTTCTCTGCAACTTCATTATGTTTTAAGGCGATTTTACCCTCTATTCTGACCCATCTGGACAACGATTTTCCTATGCATTTTAATCTATTTTAACGACGATTTTTGCCCTGCGTTTTTATACTTTTGTCTGGTGTTTTTCCTCTGCAATATAACTTGCATCCTGGCGAATTTTTCCCTATGCATTTTGAGATAATTGAAGGCAAGTTGCTCTTCGTTTTCTTACCTTGACTTGCATTTTTTTTCTGCAAATTATATTACCTTCATGGCGACTTAACTTAGCGCCATCCTTGTGTTAAAACTCAACATTTATGATGCCTAGACAACAAGTCTACTCTGAAGGATATTGGTATTTCCCTATGCAAGCTAACAGTTTGAAGGTGAATTTTACTTGTCTCTTAACCGCGGAGTCACATGCTTCTCCCTCTAAGAACTTAACGGTTTTTGTATGATCCTTCTTGATTTACACAACCTGTTTTGTTACTTTTATTGACTCTGAATTTCATTGATAACCCTAAGCGCCTTGATAATAAGACTCTACAAACATTCATATGAAACCCTGCGATTGGGATAAACTCAACGTTTTTTTTATTGATGATAACATCAACGATAGTCATAAAACACAGTGTTATTTTCTAAACTCAGTGGTATTTTATGTTTTTGTAATTATCTGCGATGTTCATAAATTCAGTGATATTTTTTTTTTCTTCAATAAAAATCAATGATGACAGTCAGTGATGTGAAACCCAACAATTTAGGATAACGCCCGTCCTTCCAGACTAAGATTTAAATACGAATTTAATAAGGAAGGGAATATACAAAGAATGGGGTCATTCCATGTGTTTTACACAGGCATTACGCTGCATTTTACTTATGCCTTCGACTGAGATTTACCTGGATTATTATTAGCAATTGTTAATCACTCCTTACTAACCTACTCTTAAATGTTAATCCTTTTATAAACCATGATTAGGGACCCACGAAGTTAATGACAGCCACATCAGTGTTTATCCCTGTGTTTCACATATGTTTTACCTGCTAGCCTTGTCATTTAACCACTTATCCCTTTTCCTTTACATTTGATGGCATTTTAATTACTCTAGAAACGTTTTGGTGCATAGCCTTGATTCAACGATTTTTTTTTAAGGTATAGCTTGATTTTTATAATGTATGGTTGATTCGGCGATTTGGTATAAAGTGATATTACTATATAGAGTTACCATGTATTATTGTGCAATGATCTCATGTTAACTTAGTCCTGTATTCAGATAGCAACATATCTAGCCATATATATTTAAGATAACAATATTTTAGCCGGATACCTTCGCTCAGCCTTATCTTGTGTAACTCAACTTTTGTGTTAACTCAGCTTGTGAGATAGAGAATCTTATTTTACATGTTAGAGAGCGTTGATATGTCTATGATTTGAAGGCATGAATGGATAATGATTGGGTTATGTACTTTGGACAGCGTTGTTTTCTGACATGTTTAGGGATAGCATTGTGTGTTGATTGTATTTACCACCGTAGATATTAATGGACCGAATTAATTTTATGGAACGACTTTACCTTTGTTAGAATTAATAGTTCACATTGGGCCACCTTATGGCCACCTTTTTATTAAGAGTAATGTTATAGTAGTTCACGCCTTCGCACTCCGAATTATTGCTTAACTTAATGGTTTTTGGTTATTGGTGAGTCATTTTTTAATTCGAGAAATTTTAAATCGAATAACGTCACTTTGCGTCAAGTCGACTTGTGGCTTGGGGGTGCGGGTGTAGTCTTCTTGTCGGCTATTTCGGCTCCTAGCGCGTTGGATTTGTCTTAAGTCCTTGGTCTAGTTAGGTTGTTGTGCTATGGTTGTTTTCGCACCTATCACCAGGCAACTGCATGATTCGGGAGGGGGGATCATTGTGCATCCTAACGGGTAGAGGCAATTGACAACTTGGTTGGATTATGTGCTACCCTTTGTGGACGTTGTCCATTGTAGTTGTTCTAGGTGCTTGGGATGTAACGCCTTCTTGTGTTTGGGTGTGTGCCATTGAGGTTCTAGTTATTGGTCATCAAGGTCATTGTGTCAAGCTTGGATGTCTCCCTTATCTTGTAAGTGTTGTCATGTTTGTGTCAGGTGGGTAGTTGTTCCTTCTTGATTTACGCATATTTTTCCCAGTTTCTTGATGTGCCAGCATGTAGAGTCGTTGTTGTATGTTGCATAATCTACAGGCGTTGTGTTCGTCGTCGGGGTGTGGTTAACTGTGTTGTCTTTGCCTTGATACCAAAAAACAAAAATAAAAATTGCACCTTCAACTTCACTTGTAGTCATAATGATTGGGGTCGTTACAATGTTCAAGTGTTTCACATGCAGTTGGTGTTTTCAGTGGACACATGGAAAACCCAGGGAAAGAGCATGGAAATGGGTATTTCGTTAGAAACACAAGTATAACCTATAGTGGTTGCAATAATTTAGTCTATGGTTATGATGATTCAAGAGATTTGGACAAGAGGATATCTACCTTAGGTTCAAGTTACTGAAGTAGGTGGAGTGGTCCATACTAGAGCAAACTGCGTAGACATTTTCATGTAACCAGTATTGTTAGAGAATTTGTTGTGGTGTTTGGCTTCTCTTGGCTTGAAGGAAAGGTGATGATTGATTTGTTGGGAAATGTATCAGAAAAATTGTTGTCAAGTTGGAGATTGTTGGGTGGCAACAACACACACCTTATAGTTACATTTGTTTCATGGTTGGTTCCTCAAGCGTTTTTCTTTCCATATCCCTGGAAAATGCTTGATTATTTTTTGTTTAAACGTATAAGCCTATGAGGTGCTTATACGACATTTGTAACCATCTCTCTGTTGTTGGCTAAGAAATAAAGGATATCATTTCCCCCTCTCTTCATCTATGTTGTATGATGTGTTTATCTTATTTATATCTTTGTTTATTAATATTTGGTCGTAGGCCCGATCCCAACATAATTTAGAACCTCAAACTGATTGGAAAATGGTTTAATAACTAGTAGAGTTGTTGATATTGGTTTCGGATGTAAGACCATCAATTGTCTGCATTTTCTTCTTGTAATTTTCTACATTGACTGATATTTGATGGACAATGTATCTACTCCCTTGCCGAAGTCTCTTCCAATGTGTCCACACTCATTGCATATATTACATTTGAAGAGGAGTTGTTTGTATTCTACTTCCTGGATGTATTTCCATCCATGTAGCATAAGTGGATTTCCTTTGGAAGTCCTTCTTAAAAGTCCACATCCATAAAGATTAGTGCATAAGATAATTTGCAATATTTTGGAACAATATGTTGTTTATAAATTTATCAATAATATTATCATTGAAGTGCAAAGTTGAATCATGCCAAAATATCAATGAAAGGTTAGGGAGAAAAATCCAAAATTGAATTACTTTAAGAATATCTTCAAATATCGTCAAACACTCCAAGGTGAGACCATGTCTATGGAAGCCCATCTTTTTGAGTCCAAGCAAAGATTACATAAACACAATACCTCATAATTTATTACTTGTTGATGTGTGAGCTCATCACTACTAGGGTGAGTCTTAGGCACATGCCTATGCTCTTCTTGAATGTGCTCAATTCAATTCTAAACCCTAATCATCGCAACCGCAACCGTATTGTTAAAAATTATTGTCTTTGTGAAACTCCTACTTGTTCCTCTTCTCTCTCATCTTAATGATCATTCAAACGCAAAATTTGGTTGTTGAGTGGTTTTAATTAGTGTTAAGACGGAAACCATTATTTTCCACCAAACTTATAATTCGGATTTGATTTTATAATTTATAAAGCATAGTTTTTGACGTTTTATTTTATTACCTTTCACTTTATTGAGAGACTTGAATTTGTATTATACAATTTCTATGAGTGGTTTAATGTAACTTTATCACTTAGTGTACAATTTAATAATGATTATTGAGACATTTAATTGAAATACGATAAGAAATTGTAGATTTTCATATTTAAGTGACTGTTTATGTATAATCCAAGTGTTTAGAGATTTTTAGTTTGTTGAATTTATTTTTACATTTAAATAACAAAAATTAGTAATTTTGTAGAGATTTATATGAACACTTAAACAACACCATTATTAATTATTAATTGATAATGACAAGTTAAACAACACCATTAATAATGAAAAATAGGTATCCCAATTTTGTTGAGTTTAAGAAAATGAATTCTCAATAAATAATAAATAATTATTAAATCTTAATTTAATATAAAAATGGTTATTGGACAGTATTTACAAGAAAATAAACATTAAAACTTTTTATTAGTTGAAAAATATCAATTACAATTTAACAACGCATTAATATGAACAATTAAAATAATTATTTTGTAACTCTCTTCAATGTGAAGTCGGTGGATATCCAAATTCGCAAGTGGTCTGTGGTTATGATGTTCATGTAACCAATATTGTTAGAGAAGTTGTCATGGTGTTAAAGGTGATGATTGATTTGTTGGGAAATGTTTCAATTTATTTTTTTCAAGGTGGAGATTGTTGGGTGGCGACAACACACACCTTATAGTTACATTCGTTTCATGGTTCGTTTCTCAAGAGTTTGACTTTCCATATCCCTAGAAAAAGCTTGATTATTTTTTGTTTAAAAGTAGAATCCTATGAAGTACTTATACGTCATTTGTAACCATCTCTCTGTTGTTGTCTAAGCAATAAACAATATCATTTCCCCCTCTCCAACATAATTTAGAACCTTGAACTGATTAGAAAATGGTTTAATAAGTAGTAGATTTGTTGATATAGGCTTGGGATGTAGGACTATCTATTGCCTACATTTTCTTCTTGTAATTTTCTACATTGAATGATATTTGGTGGACAATGTATCTACTCCATTGCCAAAGTCTCTTCAATGTGTCCACGCTCATGACATATATTACATTTGAATGGGAATTTCTTGTAGTCTTACTTCCTAAATATATTTCCATCCATCTAGCATCAATTGGATTGCCTTTAGAAGTCCTTTTCAAAAGTCCACATCCATAAAAATTGCATAAGATAAGTTGCAATATTTTGAAACAATGCTTGTATATAAATTTCTCACAATATTATTACCATTAATTTCTTAAGTGCAAGGTTGAATCATCCCAAAATATCAATGAGAGAGTTTAGGGAGACAAATCCAAAATTGGATTACTTTAAGAATATCTTGAGCATGTCTATGGAAGCCCATCGAGTCCAAGCAAAGATTACATAAACACACTACCTCATAATTGCTTGTTTGTTGATGTGTGAGCTCATCACTACTAGGGCGAGTCTTAGGCACATGCATATGCTCTTCTTGAATGTGCTCAATTCAACTGGAAACTCTAATCACCGCAACCGTATTGTTAAAAATTATGGTCTTTGTGAAACTCCTAATTGTTCCTCTTCTCTCTTATATCTTATTCATCATTCAAACCCAAATTGATATGGTTGTTGAGTGGTTTTAATTAGTGTTAAGACTGAAATCATTTTTTTTCACCAAACTTATAATTTGGATTTGATTTTATAATTAAGCCGAAAGGCATACACTTATTGACAATGGGCACAATTAATGATTTTTTAACCTTATTTAACCTTAAACCCTAATCTGATGGCTATGCATTAAAGACACGTGTTCTCAACCGCTACCTTTCAGCGTTCTCAGCCACGAGTTAGCGACTGTGCTAGTTTATAAAGCATAGATTTTCACGTTCTATTTTATTACCCTTCACTTTATTGAGCGACCTGAATATGTAGCATACAATTTCTCTCAATGGTTTAACGTACCTTTCCCATTCCGTGTACAATCCAATAATGATTATTTTTCTCTCTTGGTAAGGTATCGACCAATGAAAACTTGTCATAACGGTCTCTCTTCATCCATTTGATCTCTACATGTATCATAGGCTATTTAGTTTTTCTTAAAAAAAATAGAATGCATCAAAATTTATTTAATTTATTTAAATAGCAATATGGAAAAGCAACTTAGAAATGGAAATTTTATATGTTAATTATCCATACACCTTCTTTTATTATAAGATAAATTTTAAATATTTAAATAATATAAAAATAGTTCATGTATTTTTTTGTTTGTTAAAGGTAGTGAAATTTATGTTAAGTAAAATGAATTTTTTATCAATTATTTAAAAAAATTAGATCTTAAAAAATATTAAATCGTTTTTTAATCTTATTATTGTGTTTGATTTTTCTTGACTTGTAGGAAAGGTGATGATTAATTTGTTGAGAAAAGTATCAGAAAAATTGTTATCCAGTGAAAATTGTTGGATGACTACAACACACCTTGTAGTTACATTTGTTTTATGATTGATTCCTCAAAGGTTTTGCTTTCCATATCCCTGAAAAAAGCTTGATTATTTTTTTGTTTAAAGGTAGAAGCCTATGAGGTGTTTATAAAAAATTAAATCTTAGAAAATATTAAATCTTATTGTTGTGATAAAATGGTTTCAAATTAAAAAGTATTCACAAGAAAATAAACATTAAAACTTTTTATTCGGTTGAAAAATATCAATTACAATTTAACAACATAATAATATGAACATTTAAAATAATTATTTGTAACTCTCTTCCATGCGAAGTCGGTGGATATCCAAATTCGCAAGTTGTTTGCTGATGCGTTGTAATGAAACCACCGAGTGTGAATAATTGCCTACTGGCGCTGCTGAAGTTTAACCAGAGCAAAATATGCACCGCCTTCCCCTTTGCGCAGGAGCTCGGAATGATTTCCTTTCTCTACAACCTTCCCATCCTCAAAAACTGCTATACAGTCTGCATTCTGAATTGTGCTCAACCTATGAGCTACAACGATGCAGGTTCTACCGACCATCACTTTATCTAATGCCTGTTGGACCACCTTCTCCGAGTGAGTATCCAATGCACTGGTTGCTTCGTCCAACAACAAGATGCGGGGATTCTTTATAATTGCCCTTGCTATCGCTATTCGCTGCTTCTGCCCACCAGACAA
>ML783962.1:528884-548067 GCA_009831015.1 Picea engelmannii | reverse complement strand
TGTATCAACGCTGGTAGCCATCTGGCCAACAGCAAGCTATAAGCTTCTTGACAGAATGACTAATAATACTAATTCACCAGATATATCTGTACCAAATTGGTCAAGTCTTCTCTGTTATATATATCGACAGGGTTAAATATCCAGATATATCTCTGCACAATTCGTTCAAGTCTCCTCCCTTATATATCGACAGGGTTTATATATCCATGCCCGAAGGCCCGATTGTAGGCTCGGGTCATCCGAGGGCCGAGTCAAGCGTCGACTTGGCCCTCCGATTACGGTCAAGGAGCGTGGAAGTCGTCCTTTCTGCGAGAACACGGAGTACTTGGCTGCATTAGAAAACTATTTTAGTGAATGTCGTGATATGTACACCAGCAATGTCCAATAGCAACCATACAACGAATGGGACCGCAATAAAAGAGCGGTAAGATTCCAAATATAAAAGAGTGCTAAGATTCCTTGATTTGGAATATCAAGGAAAGAGTCGCTGAGACGTCTATTCAGAACGAGTTCCAAAATCCAGTCTCCGCCGACAGATTTCCTGAATCTAAATGACACACGCAACATATTTGTTACAAACGTAAATAGCGTGATGAAATTGCACTCGAACGTAAAATTAAATAATGGCTCAACGTTTTCACAGACTTTTTGGTCAATGGAAAAAAAATTCATATACGAAACAACGAGTCTAAATGACACTTATGACAATATATTTGTTGGAAACGTTAAAAGTTTAGTCGGTCTGAAATATGCCATAATTTTTTTTTGTTTGGGGGGATATATTTTTGTTAATAAGTTAATTTGTTTGGGGGATATATATTGGTTAATAAGTTAATTTTATATGATTTTATACTTTTATAAAAATGGATTAGTTATTTTTTTTTTTTTTAAATGATAGAGTCCCAATTCTATAAGATAAAGGTATTTTATTTTAAAATTGATAAAGAAATTTTAAAATTATATGAATTTTTTTTTAAATTGAATAATGTTAAAAAATATTATTAACTATTTAGAGTTGGTATTATAAGAATTGATAAGATCGGTCAAGGTAGTGCATTTATATATGTAAAAATAACATTACCAAATAAAAGTTATGATAATCAAAATAAAAAACATAACTTATGCTAATTTCATGTAAGAGAATAACATTTTGGAGGCATTGACTTCATACAAATATTTCATAATTCATCTTCATCATAAGCTTAATTGAAACTATAACATTCTCAAAAGGGAAATGGAGGGTGGAAAGCTTATTGTGGACTTGAAAACTATTGTAAACCAATAGACTTTTATCTTTAGGATAAGAAGAAACTCCTCTTTGAGACTCTCATCACTTCTATTATTTTATATGGTTGTGAATTTTGGGGCTATATCATCTTTAGAGAATTATAAAGAAATATGGAGCAAATTCAAAATCCCTTTATAACTTATTTTAAAATTAAAGGTAGTATACCCTATCATATTCTCCTCATAGTAGTGAGTCTTTCGCCCATTGAGAACATGGCTATGACTAGATACTTAATGTACAAGAACAAGGTAAACAACATGCAAGATAAGAGGCTCAAGTGAGGTTGGCTTAAAAATATTATTACATATAAATTTAAGGAGAAATTGTGGTGCCATAAAGACTTAGAGGATAAGAAAAGATTAAGATACTACTAGGAGGTGACCAACCGTAATCTAGAACATCAAAAGTATCTATCTATTTTAACTAGGATAAAGAAGAAAATCAGCATTGTTAAAATAAGAAGAAACTCTCATGAGCTATGTAGTGAAACAAGGCCTTGGACAACTCCTAAAACTTCATGGGTCGAAAGAATTTGTCATTTGTATGGTAGTAGGAGGGTTGAGTATGAAAAATGCTTTCTCTTAAACTTTCCTAGGCACACTGAAAGTAAATCTCAATTTCAAAATATTAGTTACAATATCAAGCTCATCAAAACTAAGGTGATATAGTGATTCTCCTATTAAAAGTTTTGACCAATATTATTCTTAATCAACATTAATAACCATAATCATCACCATCAATAAAATCATGATTAAAAAAAATAGTAAGAGATGATGTTCCTTGTTCGAGTTCATTTTAGATTAGACAATCATCTTAATCCTCCACTAAAATATAAAGTTATATGCTTGAAGTTAAATTTAAATTGATCCTCTAAAACTTTGAAACCATAATATATTTTAACTTCTTTTATATTTTGCAACATGATGCCCTGACTCGGGTGCCAATTCAAGCCCACATGCCTAGCACTGATCTAGACCAGTCGACTTAATGTGGGCAAGGACTAATAAGGCCAATGATATAACTGTGAACAAGCGTGAAGAAATTGGTGTGCATGATAGAAGTCTCCTAAACAGCCTTGGCCTCAATCTTGTGAAAAAGAAAAAGATGACGAGGGATCATATCGCTTGGAAAGGGTTGCATCAGATCGATCCTAGGCATGGAAGCAAATCCTGACATTTAATATGGATTTATGGGACCTATATGCATCATTGTAGACATTACCACCTTAGGAAATCTCACTCCTCAACCCTTTTTTCAATGATGAGTATCAATATTTACCATCACCTCCTCATTTCTCTCCCATAGCGAGAAGCGAGAGTTGGTTCCAGATATCAAATACCTAACTAGACCCTAGATAAAAGTGTTTGTATCTCTTTGGTTATTTTCCATTCAAGTCTCAAGCAAGTTGGTATGACCTCAAGGGAGACCTGAGGTAGAGGTTGTTTCCCCCAACCAGCCTCCCTCTCCCAAGATCACACCAAGATGATGTCAAAGAAGTAGAAGCATATTAAGCTCAGACCCCTTCTGCTACCAAAGAAGCGGTGGAAGCTCTTGAATAGGATGTTTATCACACTCGCCAACACAGTTCAAACAGTGAAGTAGATTCAAAATTGATAGCTTGGATATTGGGCATTGGTCCCACCAAGACAAGGGACACCAAGTAATATTGTACAATTGATCTTTATTCGCATTTGAAGTCTCTCCTTGGTAGGGATCTCACTGATAAGTAAGAAATCTTAAATGACCTCTTCATTCAGATTGAATATCTCCATTGCAGGTCAAATCCTTATATAAAAAAATAACCATCATGGCTTCTAGTTTTGGATTATGCTTCGAAGACCCATGCAGTGATATCCCTTAGGTTCTAGAAGAAAATGTCCCCCGTCCTCTTCCCCCCTCTCGTGTTAAAATCCCATGATTTCTTCTCTTATCAACAACATTTTGTATATTTTTGTAGTCAACATAAGGAAATCATATATTTGTATTCTTTTTGTTGTCATACTATGACATGTAGTACAGATGGAATATATAATAAGGATCCCGATATGGGTGATAAGATGTATTTTGTCAATATCAAAGATCCAAACTCAAAGTTTGCATTATGGATGCCAGTCGGGCCTCCTGAATAGCAAATTAAACCGTTAAATTTGTTGTTGGGTCCTCCAAACCCACAATTGAGTTAAGAAGGTATTTTAATATAGCTTTTAGCTCACAATAGTGTAATATTTTGCAAGAAAAAAAAATTGATATTCAAGAATTCAATATGATCATAATTATTGTTATTTTCCATTCACATCAACTTTGGTTTATTGGACTTTAAGAAAAATGGTAAATAATTACTTGGTTTACTTTAGAATTTAATTTTTATGATTGAAAAGATTTATGAAATCTCCATAATTGTCATGAGTTAACAATAGGAAATATGGTTTTGTTATAGAAATTGACATCCAATGTGGGCATAGGTATAACAATTTAAGAAAAAGTTATTTTCACCCTTTGCCTTCTTAGTATCACAGAAACGACAAATTCTTTCATCCCGCAACATTTTAGTAATAGTCTAATTGTTGTGATTTTCTAGATTGGGGTTAATAACAACTTTTTAGTATCTTAATTTTCTCCTATTCTCTATTTCTTTACAACAACATAATTTCTCCTTATTTATTTAACTGTAATAGTATTTTTAACTGTGTTAATATTCTACAAAGTTACCTCATTCTCTATTCTGCAATGATTTAAAAAAGACTTAGAATGTTTATGCCTACCTCTATTAAGTTGTAGGTGACTTTGACTAGAATTTGAAGCAATCTTAGGAAACCTCTCATCTTTCATTTCTATTTGTCGTGTGCTTGCACATTAAGTACCTAGTCATATCCATGCTCTCAATAGGGGGAATAACAACTTCTATGATGATATGAAATTGATCGAGAAATAACATGGTTAAGTTTATGCATGAGTTGATTTACCATTATGGAATTAAGAGAAGAAGAAGATTTTAATGAAAGAATATTGCATCCATCATAAAGAATGTAGAACAGAAAATAGACATAAGGAATAGCAAACCATCACACCAAGCTTGATAATGGAGTTTGACACAAGTTTTCCTACATCTTCGGGCATTTGTCTTAGTGGGGGAGGCTTTCTTATTAATCTTCAATGTTGCAAAATTACATCAAAAGTATCTCAAATGGATTACAAATTGATCTATCTCTGTTTTTATCGACCTCAAGAATACAACACAATTGACGACACTGAAAAAGGCTGAGCGTAGCTCCCAGAATTGTCCTCCAAAGTTCGTTTCCTTAATGGCATCCATGCATAAAAATGGCTTAAGCTTCATGAATTTTTCAATATTTTGTTATACTGAACCTCCTTGGACTATCAAAACACTTGGTTTATGTAGGATTTTTGTTGGGAATTTTATCCAAACTTCCTCCTAAGATCTGGCCTCAAAAAAGGCTCCATGTCCCCCCAAAATGGTAAAAAATCCAATAAAATTAGGCTGAAAATCAAATAAAACCATATAATATAGTCTTAAAACCCACTTTTCCAACAAATCCAACAAAATTGGCGCATGCCCCGGAGTCGTAGGCTCATGGTCATATGTTTATGTCATATGGATAAATGTTAGGTGTTATACCCCGGATCCTCGACCTTTGGACTTCGATTTTGGTCGCTTTGAAGGCATGTGGCCTTGGGTTGGGGAAAACACCTACATGCCCTCCCTTTTAGCTCATGGTCTAGCATCCTGGTCATGGGATATCCCCCCTCTGATCGAGGCTTATCCCCCAACATCCGCCAACCTTCAATTCAAAACAATGATATGTCGTATGTTAATCAAGGAACATTGGTAGCCTAGGTGGCTAGCGCATTGTGGTTAGAGCTTTGGCCTACCCGGAGGTCACGGTTCGACTATGACAGAGTCCCAATAAAATTTTGAACCGACCCTCATTGGCCTCATCTGGGGTGCCACGTGGCACCCTGTGATTGGGCCACGTGTCACCTCTCGATTGGCCACCGTATGTCGAGTCACTAACACAGTCACATGTATAGTCAACGCCAACTAAGATGCACATTCAGCCTGTACACCACGTGTCATTCCTAGAGCCTGCCAGCTATCGCCACGTCATTCATCTGTCAGCATGTACAGTCATCTTTGTACTTCCATGTGTTGGATTTTCATTGGGTCACATCATCGTACAGAGTCCAGACTTCCACATCAATGTCTGTATATTCCACGTGTCAAATATGTACCGTGCCAACTCAGCCTAAAAATACCAAATCTACTTGCCACATGTAAGCCTCTAGTGTTGCCACATCACCTTGTTGATGTCATGATGACATCACCTACCACGTCATGTTGACGTACTGTTGATGTCAGTAGTACGACCTCCAACTATTGACTTTGATTTTTTTTGCCTATTTGTGAAAAAGTTCATATCACCATGAATTTAGCATACGGTGTCCATTTTCGGAATATATATATATATATATATATATATATATATATATATATATATATATGGTCGGAATTGGCATGACAACCCCTACGCAATGGCACTAGTTTCGTCCGATTCCAAGAACTTTGAAATTTTGGCCTTCCTGGATCCATTTTGGATCATTCCTCCCCACTAAGACCTTTGGTCCTCCAAACAGATATTAACCAGTCATCAAGTGTAGGATAGGTCTTCCCACTTGTCCTTTGTCTTTAAACTTTGTCCTGTGCACCTGTCGCATCATAATCAATTGCATAATAACCATGACAACTGAAAGCATATTGTTATCCATTTGTACTCATTCACATCTTACTGAATCCACTACCATCCATGTAGAAAATATCAGTAGCGATAACATCAGAAATGACTGAAAATGAACCAATATGTTTGACTGGCTTGCACAACATTAACTTATCTTGAAGCAAAGTATGATTGAACTTCCATTCTACAACCATTTCATGTTCATGCTTAAGATAACTTATTTACTTGGCACAATTATAGGTGCATTTCTTGCATAAGATGTCTTCTTTAATTGTTCCATTGTTAGAACAGATTGATTTGCTTTTATATGATGAGCATGTATAACATATGTTGTCCCATCTTTAGTTAAGTGATATTGATTATGTTCCTTGTAGAAGATTGATTTGTGATCATATAAATAAGGGCTACCTAAGACCATTCCACATGTTTCTAGTGGCACCACATCACATGTTAGTTCATCCACATACTTAGATGTAATTGAAAACTTTATGATACATTGATTTGTTATAGGAAATTTATGATATTTTCTTATCTAGTTAAGTGAATAGGGTTTGTGATGCATCTTAGTTTTTAATCCCAATTTCTTAACCACTTTTTTCTGAAATTAAGTTAGATTGAGATCCACTATCTATCAATGTATCGATCTTAGTATGTTTCATAATGTCCCTTATATGAAGCAATTTACTTCTTGAATCAAAACCATCACCATTTTTTTTTGACAAACCAACTGTTGTGATATTAGTCTCATCACCTGAATCTGACCCCAAGTCTATTGGTCGTGTTGTTGTTGCAACATTTTCCCTCCCTTCTCTTGGTCAAATTTCCAACAATGCTCATCATCATGCCCTTCTTTCTTGCAATGCTTGCAAGAGAGCTTATCTTCCTTCACTATTGCTGAATTTTCTTTTTTCCCATTCCCTTTTCCTTTGCCATCTTTCTTTGAAGAAGATTCCCCTAATACACTAACTCTAGTTTTTCGTGTTTCAATATATGTTGCTTGGATAGAAACCTCATCAAGATTATTAGGTCCAAACATAAATACAGTATTATGAATATAAGAAGGAAAACCTCCTATATACTTCATAAGAGATTCTTATGTACTTAATGGAACATCTAACATCAAAACCATCTTATGAAATTCATCTATGTATTCCTGCACTGACTTTCCTTTTCTTAACTTAAGACTTTTCCATTCAATTAAATCCTTTTTCTTATACCCCAAAGGATAGAACTATTTTCTGAGTGCAGAAATAAAATCAAGCCATGATGGAAATACCTTACCAACTTTGATCCGTATTTTATGAGAAGAACGAAATGAATACAGATTATTAACAGGTTCTTAACACAAAATAATAGAGATACAATAAAACTGGTTTTCTATTCAATAACGAAATAAGTTGAAACTATAAAATGCAGCGAAAACAAGCTTGCTAGAATGGTGGTGGCTTATCTCTAAGAAGAGATGTGACTATTGCACGCATTCGAAAGAAGAATATTACAATGAGGCTCTGAAGGCATTTTTACAATAAACAAGAATGCCAAAAACCTAGACATCCAAAAACCTAACCCTAGGAGATGAAGCGTCGAAAGTCATGTGGGCCCCATTTGGGTAAGTTAGTACATCAACTTTATGGGGTCGTAACTTTTGCATACGATATTTATTTTAGGCATGTGATAGCCCGTTGGAAAGGTATCATCAAGGCGATTCATTTTTGGGGCTCAATCATGCCTTTAGCTATCATTGAGGAGCTCAATCCCGAAAAACCTTCATTTAAGCCCTCAAAATGGCCCCAGAAGTTAAAACTACTAAAAATAGTAAATTGCCAAAATTGTCAGAAAACTGTTTTGAGCCAGTTGGAAAAGGTGGGTGGCCAATGATATATATTTGGATCAATCCTCCCTCCTTAGGAATAAATGGTCTCCATTATGTTGAGGTCCCCCATCAAATGAGAAAATTTCTGCTGAATTTGGCCCCGGGTGAGCCACTTGCCTTAGTGCAGGAGCTGCCCTGCTTTGATGACTCGATAAAGCTGGATCCTTTGTTGTCTAGTGCGCTTGATCTGTGTGTCCACAATATGATCATCAGATGCCTATTGTATGCATTCGGGGTTGATCTATGATGGTGTCAGTTGTTCTGCTACTTCTGAGGTGTCCAATAATGGTGGGAAATAAGGGTGAAGGAGATCCATGTTAAACATTGGGTGCAGGCCAAGGAAAGGAGGAATGTTGAGCTCAAAATAATTATCCCCCATGGCCTTGGTGATAGTGTACGTCCCATAAAGGAGTGGGAGAATCTTCTGATGGGGTCTTGTAGGGCGTTCTTTCTGCAAGTGCAACCAAAATTTTTCGCCCACCTGAAACTTATGTGGCACCCAATGTTGATCATGGTGTTGTTTGTATTTGTCATTAGACTTATGTAGGATATCCTGAACCTGTTGGAAGATGTGTTGGATCCGCTTAATGAACCGGGTGGCTTTGTCAGCTTTAGTTGGAGCAGGAGATGAGTCGGTCAAGGTGACCGGAAGGGGAAATGCAACATCTATGGGACCCAATGGTTAGAATCCCAATCCCACCTAAAAGGGGTTGTGGCCGGTTGAGCTATGCAGGGCTTGGTTGTAGCTATGTTGGACATAGGGAAGGCTCTCATCCCATGTGCGAGTTTTATTTGAATTATACATGCGAAGGATATGCACAATCATTTGATTTACAACCTTGGTTTGGCCATCTATCTAGGGGTGGAAGGGCATGGATTTGGTGAGCTTGGTGTCCAACAGTGACCAGAGGCTCGACCAGAATGTGTTGAGAAATTAACTATCCCGATCTGAGACAATGGTTTGTGGGATTCCAAAATGTACCCAGACTCATTCAAAGAAGAGCTTGGCAGTGGCCTCTGTTGTGATGCTCTTCTTGTAGGCAACTTGAATCGCCATCTTAGAAAAACGATCAACAACCACAAAAACACAGTCATTTCCCCACTTAGTGAACGAGAGGCCCGACATGTAGTCCATTGAGATGGATTCCCATGGCCTGTCAGGAGTAGGAAGAGGGGTGTATAGGCCCTGTTTCTTAGTGGTCAGTTTGGAAATAGCACAGGCAATGTAGGACCTGATATAATTGATGACCTCCTGTCGAAGTTTCGACCAGTAGAAATGTTTATGTAGCATCACCACTATATTTTAGACACCGAAGTGTCCTGCCCCCCGACTGTAGTGGGATTCCCAGATCAACTTCACTCACTCACTTGATGGAACACAGATATGGCCCAAACGACACAACAACCCATCCTGAAGATGGAAATTATCGACAACTGCGTTTGCACCCAAGATTTAGTAGGTGGTGGTGAAGTCAGGGTCTATCTCATAGAGTTGGAGCCATCTAGATGTCTCATAGATGCAAGAGTCTAGCACTGTGGTGAGTGTCGTGACTGGTGATCTACTGAGGCAATCAGTGACGTGATTGGTGCTTCATGTTTTATACTTGATGTTGAGGTGGAATTGTTGCAAGTATGTGGACCACTTTTGATGGAGGTCATTCTACAATTTTCCCTATGTTTGCATGAACTATAATGGCTTATGATTAGTGTGGATGATTGTTTCCTTCCCAAGAATGTAATGTCTCTACTAGCGGTAGGCTTGCATAATGGAGTATATTTCTTTATCATAAGTAGGGTACTTATGGACAATATCTAACAGTGTCTCACTAGGATAGGCCACGGGGTGGTCGTGCTGAGTGAGAATGACACCCACAGCATAGTCTGAAGCATCTGTCTCGATCTCAAAGGGATGTTGCAAGTCTGGTAGTGAAAGTACTGGGGCTGAGCACAAGCGCTACTTCAAATCATCAAACGCTTGTTTTTGGGACTGTCCCCACCCAAATTTCTCCTTACCACCACCCCTGTTTATTTGGCTGAGGGCTCATGCAATATGGAATAATCCCAACACGAACCTGCGGTAGAAATTGGCAAGGCCCAAGAAGCTCTGAAGCTCAGTGAGTGTTGTTGGGGTTGGCTAGTCATGTATGACTTGGATCTTGGCTGGATCCACATGTACACCATGTTGATCAATAATGTAGCCCAACTAATGGACCCTATCTATGCCGAAGGAGCATTTTTCCAAGTTGTCGTATAGCTTGTGCTGCCGCAGGGTGTGCAAAACCTATTGAATATGCTGCAAGTGTTCGGCCCAAGTCTTGTTGTAATTTAGAATGTCATCCAGATACACCACTACAAAAGTATTGGTGAATGGTCGCAGGATATCTTCCATCATCCTCATGAAAGTGGCTAGAGCGTTTTTCAAACCAAAGGGAATGACCAACCATTCAAAAAGGCCTTCCTTTGACTTGAAGGTAGTCTTCCATACATTTGTATGTTCTATCGGGACCTGGTGGTAGCCAGACTTCAGATCACTCTTACTGAAGTATTTGGCCCCCGTGAGTTGATCAAGGAGATTGTCAATTCATGGAATTGGGTACCGGTTTCTGACTGTCATTTTATTCAGATCCCAGTAATCAATACAGAGTCACCAGATTCCATCTTTCTTATGTACCAGCACAATTGGGCTCCTGCAAGGTGATGAGCTGGGGCGGATGTTCCCCTTGTGGAGCATTTCTTGTATCTGTCGCCTGATCTCATCATTGTCTAAAAAAGAGAGACGATAGACTAGCCTAGCCCATTGGGCAGTGGTGCGCCAGTGGTCAGATCGATGCGGTGCTTGACCTGACAGTGCAAAGGTACCCTTGCAGGTGAGGAGAATATATCTGAGTATTCTTTCATGAACTTATCTACTTGATTCTATTATGTAGAGGGGTCGGCCACAGAGACCCTGGATGTGGCTGTGATATTTCACTTATTCTGAGAGTGAATCACGAAGAAGACAAACTTTCCCGTTTGAGAGATGACATTCCTGCTTTGCTTAGCAAAGATCAAGGAAATAGCATTAGGTGGGACTCCCTTAGGTATCCTGTACAATTTCTTATTCAAAGTAATAATAACACTACGAGGCCTAGACTCATATACAACATGACGTTTCCATAAATAAGGTTGGCCCAAAATAACATCACAAACTTTTAGAGGAGCAACATCACACAATACCTCATATTTGAAGGGATTGATTTTGTACGACAGTCGACACTGTTGGGTAACGCAGAGATTGCTTCCTTGGCAAAGCCATCTAATGGTGTAGGGTTGTGGGTGCGACGCTTTTGGTAGGGCCAGCCGCTTGATGAACTCTTCTGAGATGAGGTTCTTCTAGCTACCGTGATCAATGATGAAGTGCAGTGAGGTGCCTTTTACCCACATCTATGAATGGAAGAGGCACTCTCCTTCTTCTGGATTGTCTGGTTCACCAGGTTGGAGCTTGGTGGTAGCAACAGTGGCACTGGGTTCCGCATCAATGATCTATCTTCCCCTTTCTGGTTCTGGCTCAGTGTCAGAATCTGCATCTGATTCAAAGGCTTTCACTTCAGCCACCAACGACTGCTTTGATCTTATGGAAGTCGCACCACTTCCCGGTATCTTTCTTTTTCTTTCCGTTTTCCTTGTTTGCTTGCGGCTTGGACTGGCTGTCCTGATACTGCCCATATTTTCTCTATTCTTTGTTCTATGGGTTGGGACCGCCCTTTCCTGGCTTTTGTTGTGAGGGGTTCCCCCGCCCAAATTGCCGCGTCTTTTATTTGAGCTTCTGCTTGATTTTGACGACATATCAATAGGCTATGCCCAAGGATGAGATGTCCAGAAATTCCATTTCAGTCTAGATGTATCTATGTAGAGCGTCGCGATACTTGAGCACCAGATGTCGCTCTTAATCTTTGATACCCATATTGGTGTGTAAGGTATGGAAGATATTTGTGAAATCTGGCACTGCTTGGTCTCTTTCTTGCCGTAATGTGGTCCATTTGGTATATAGGTCGTCATAACTTCCGACATGGTATTGTTCCTTAATATCATCCCTGAAGGATTCCCAGGTGGTCGTGACTGAAAATAATGAGGTTTCCTCTGTTTCCTTTTTCTCATAGAAATTTTCCCACCAATATTTGACATGGGGAAGGGCTTTGAGGAGCGCAAAAGTAATATTTTCTCTATTTCAAAAGTTGTGGATAGAAAAATACCCTTCCGGTAGATTCAACCACTTTTCTACAACATTTGCATCTATATGACCTTCAAATATAGAAATATCAAAGTTTATTTCTACCTTGAAGGGAGCAGTGCCTCCGTTCGAAGAAGATGTGTTGCCTGTTGCTAGCTGCGAAAGGATTTGCATGAAACTATCCATCATCTCATTCCTCTATTGCATGAGGGATTTCTTAATCAATAGTTTGAAAGGATCTCTTGTCCCATCATCTTTCGTTTCTCCTTCCATGATAGGTCTCTTGGGCATGTGAGAGCTTCTGTCCTCAAGAGAAACAAGCTCGAGATCCAACTCTTTGTACTTCAACCTCGTTGGGGATATGTATTAAGACGACAAGGAGTAGACTGCTCTGATACCACTAATCCAGATTTTATGAGCAGAATGAAATGAATACAGATTATTAAGAGGTCCTTAACACAAAATAATAGAGATACAGTAAAAATGGTTTTCTATTCAATAACGAAATAACTTGAAACTGTAAAATGCAACGGAAACAAGTTTGTTGGAATGGTGGTGGCTTATCTCTGAGAAGAGATGTGATGGTTGCACGCATTCGCAAGAAGAAGATTACAATGAGGCTTTGAAGGCCTTTTTACAATAAACAAGAATGCCAAAAAACCTAGACATCCAAAAACCTAACCCTAGGAGATGAAGCGCCAAAAGTCATGTGGGCCCTGTTTGGGTAAGTTAGTACATCAAATTCCTAGGGTCGTAACGTTTGCATACAATCTTTGTTTTAGGCGTGTGATAGCCCATTGGAAAGGTATCGTCGAGGAAATTCATTTTTGGGGATCAATCATTCCTTGATATATCATTGAGGAGATCGATCTTGAAAAACCTTCATTTAGGCCCTCAAAATGGCCCCGGAAGTTGAAACTGTTAAAAATAGTAAATTGCCAAAATTGTCAGAAAATTGTTTTGAGCCAGTTGGAAAAGGTGGGTGGCCACTGATATCCATCTGGATCAAACTTTTTGAGTTCCATGTTGCATCTTACTTTTATACCAGATGAGAGTTGTGCCTTCAAGACAATGCGATGCCAATCTGATTTTGGTTGTCTCATATTTGATTTTCTACACATTACAATATACCTCCATCTGTCTAACCCAATTATCAAGTTTCTCATCATAAAATTCTCCATCATACATAGGAAAAACAAATTTTACATCAATTTTAAGTAATGGCATATCAGGATTATGTTTATGAGAATGTTTTCTTGAAGAAGTAGTATTTGAACTTGTAGTTGAAGAAGAAGAAGATGATGGAGATGAAGGAGGTGAAGGAGGAGATTTTGGAGGATCCTTTACTTCTTCACTTTTGTCTTTCTTTGAATATTCCCCTTGAACCAGTATCTTATGTTCCAAGTAATCATCATACAACACTTTTACCATCTCCGACATGGAAAAGAAAGTTATTTGAAACTCTCTTTCGTTTTGAGAAAGTCCTTCTTTCGATGCCATCCTCCCACTTTGGGATGTCCTATTTCTTCATCCAATCTCTGGATATCCTTCTACAATATCTCCTTCACCACGACTTATCTTTTCCCTGGTAATCATGTAAACTCAAACAACCAATTGTCAACCTGCTCTGATACCATTTGATCCAAAATCGATCTTTAAAGACTATGGTTAAGTTTATGCATGACTAGATTTACCATTATGGAATTAAGAGAAGGAGAACATTTTAATGAAATAATATTGTAGCCATCATAAAGAATGTAGAACATAAAATAGACATAAGTAACAAAAAACCATAAAACCAATCTTGATAACGGAGTTCGGTGCAAGTTTGCCTACGTCTCCGAGCCTTTGTCTCAATGGGGGAGGTTTTTTTATTAATCTTCAATGCTGCAAAATTACCTCAGAAGTATCTCAAATGGATTACAAACTAGTCTGATTGTGTTCTTCTCGACCTCAAGAATCCAACACAACTGACGACACTGAAAAAGGCTAAGCATAGCTCCCGAAATTGGCCTCCAAAGTTCACTTCATAAATGTCTTCCCTACATAAAAATTTCTTAATCTTCATGAATTCTTCAACATTATGCTGTAATAAACCTCCTCGGACTATCAAAACACCTGGTTTATGTAGGATTTTGTTTGGGGATCCTATCCCAACTTCCTCCCAATATCTAGCCTCAAAAAGAGCTCTAGATCCCCCTAAAATGGTAAAAAATCCAATAAAATGAGGTTGAAAATGAAATAAAACAATATAATATAGTTTTAAAACCCACTTTTCCAAACAAATTGGTGCCTATTGGTAGGCTCCTAGTCATATGTTGTTTCCATATGGCCGAGTGTTAGGCGTTATACCCTGGATCCTTGACCCTTGGACTTTGAATGTCATCGCTTGGAAGGCATGTGGCCTCAGGTGGGTCAAACACATGAACACCCACCCTTTCAACTCCCGTTCTAGCTCCTTGGTCGCAGACTAGCCCCCTGCGAACAGGGGCTTATCCCCCAACATCTTCCAACCTTCAATTTAAAACAATAATATTCCATATTCCATATTGTGGTTAGATATTTGGCGTGCCTGGAGGTCACGGTTTGACTCAGACAGAGTCCCAACAAATTTTTGAACCGAACTTCATTGGTCTCATCCAGGGTGCCACATGGTGCCCAATGATTGGGCCACACGTCACTTATGGATTAGCCACCGTATGTCCAGTCACCAACAAAGTCACCTATATAGTCAGCACCAACTCAGCTACACAATCATCCTGTACACCATGTGTCATGCCCATAGCCTGCCACTTGTCTCCACGTCATTCGCCTGTAAGCCTATATATTCAGCACTGTACTTCCACGTGTCAGACTATCACTGGGACATGTCATTGTACATATTGCCATGTCATCATCCATACAACCACATCATCGTTCATACATTCCACATGTCAAATCCATACCATTCCAACTCAGCCTGAAAATGCCAAATTTTCTTGTCACATGTTAGCCTCTAGTCTTGTCACATCCCCCTGCTGACGTCATCATGATGTCATACTGATGTCACCTACCAAGTCATACTAACGTCAACAATACGGCCTCTGACTTTTGACTTTGATTTTTTTTTCCTTGTTTGGGAAAAGCTCAGATCGCCATAAATTTCGCATATGTTGTCAATTTTTGAGAAACAAAATATGGTCGAAATTAGCATGATGAGACCTACGCAATGGCACTAGTTTCGTCTGATTCTGATAACTTTGAGATTTTGGCCTTCCTAGATCCATATTGGATCCTAGGAGGATAGGATAAGCCATACTTCTTTTAATTTTAGGATTATAATTTATTAAATGCTTATGTATTTGCTCAATCTTCCTCCATGCTTTAGAGATTTTGCATCCCCAAAGTTCACATCTATGTAAGATAATATGAGTGACACTAATCTTGAAGAATAAATTTTTTTCCCACACCCATAAATATGGTTATTTATTGTTATTTTCAAGACAAAAATAGGATTTATACCCTCTAGTAATCCCCTTTTCAATGCTATAGTTCTAGTTGAGAATGTGATGAAGGTTAATTCCAATATATTTATATGAATCGACTTCCTCTAAGTTATCAATGTCATACACAAAATTAGCACAAGTGATCATATTGGATTTGATAACAATAACATTTTTCTGTTAGTTTCTACTAACGTACCCATTCTAAAGTATAAATGTTTCAAAGTTCTTAGTTTCTTTTCGATATCGAGGGACTCCTAGAGATAAGAACAATGTCATCAATGTAAATAAGAAGGATGATTACTATTCCAACTAAAGTAGTGCTAGGACAACCCACTTCTTCCAAAGATGTGTTAGCTAACGTATCCATGTAAGTTCCGAAAAGGGTAGGGAATAGGGGAGAACCTTGCTTAAATTCTATATTAGGGTGGGCCCACAATGATGGTTCCCTTTTCATTGCAACAGGAACACTTGTTTGTTTTATTCTTAGGAATGTGCACAGGATTTAGGAATTCACATGCGTTGTTGTTTAAATAGACTAATTCCCCATTAAAGGTACATGCAAGATACTCTATAGTGTATTAAAAGAGTCCAGATCTAATGTTTTAATAAAAGATGACATGCATATGTTAAAAATCATGCATGTTTCTTAGCACACATGCATTAGGAACACATGTGCATTCTTGTTACAATGGTTGGTAAGTCAACCATTATAAAATTATTTAGCTATGGGTTCCAATAGGGATAATTCCAAATGATTCAAAACTAAACATACTCAAGGGAGTAAACAAGGGCCTAGATGCCTAAACATGGTTAAGGGGGTAAACAAGGGCCTAGATTGGGAATGGGTTTGGATACTTAAACATGGTCAAGGGGAGTAAATAAGGGCCTTAAGAAATAATTGAACCTTGTCAAGGTCAAGTGCTATGAACAAACCCTAGACATAATAACATGAGCCTTGACTAGGGGTCTTTTCATTTGGAGTTGAATATGGGTGCCATTAATATGTTTCATGCATTGTGGATGGGTCTCAAGGTCTTAACCATAGTAATGGTAGGGAAATAACATCATCATGCTCTTGTCATTAATTGGGGAAGGGAAACAACATCCTTAAAACTTAGGCCTTTGACATTAGATGTCGCTTCTTAGGCTCAATTTCCATGAAAAACACTTACAAAACCACAAACAAACCACTCTCTATGGATTTTTGGGAATCAATGTTGGATATGGATTTTATTACGTGACTTTGGACATTGAAGATGGGTCACAAGGCCTTGAACATTGTTGACGAAGGAAATTAATTGCCTCTGAATATTGTTGAATCTTCTCGGGCTCAATATACTTGAAACTATCCTTGTACCAACACATGAAACCTTTCTAGGGGTTCTTTATAGGCCTTTGAGTGGGATATGGATGTTCTAGGTAGGTTTTGTGAACTAGAAATGGGTTTGTACCATGCCACATTCTCAAGGGGATAAATAAAGGTTGTAATCCCGAATTGAAATTTCTCAAGCTCAATAGACATAAGAAACTCTAGACACCATGACATGAGCCCTCACCAGTAGGGAATTACCCTATCTGTTGAATGCATGTGCCATTAAGATGTTTCATGCACCATGTATGGATATTGAGGCCTTAACCATAGTCATGGTAGATAAACAACATCCTTGGGCCCATGTCATTGGTTGGGGGAGGGAAACAAAATCCTTAAGCCCTAAACATAGTTTATCTAGCTCAAGTGCAATGAACATGTGCTCAAACCAACACACGAGAGAATGGATGGTTTGTTAGGCCTTAACCATCATGAAATACTAGAAACTAGTAGCTTAGGATATTGTTGAATCTTATCGAGATTAAGATCCTTGAATTAGTTCTTGAACAATTGTCAAGACATAAATAGGGTTATGAGATTTAGTTCTATTATTAGGGGAGGAAAACAGTTGGGCCTTAGGATTTATATGTCACTTCTTAGGTTCAATCGCCATGAACACCTAGAACCACAACATAAACCCTATCTAGGGAATGTTTGACATCAAGGTTGGATATGGATGCCAATAGGAGATTTTTCACATAGAGGATGGGTTAGAGGGACTTTAAAATGAATGAGGAAGGAAAAAAAGTTCCCTGAGATATTATTGAATATTCCCAGGCTCAAGAGCCTTGGACAAGTTCTTATACCAGCACATGAGTTGTCTAAGTGGGATATGGCATATGGTTTCCAATTAATTGGATTTGGGAATTAGTAATGGGTCTATGGGCCTAGACAATAGTTGAAAAGGGAAAAAAAAGGGACTTACACACTTCCATTCCTAAATCATTGTGAACAAAGCCTCTAATCATGACACATGCCATCTCTATTTGGTCTTTGACACCCAAGTGGTATTCTAGGAACCATTAGCCAGTTTTTCACAAAGCAGATAGGATTAATAATACTATGCCTAGGAGAGGAAAATAGGTTCTAATGATAAAAACTTTCCTTATGAAATAGAGGTCCTCAAATAGGTCATGATGCTAAAAGTGATGGAAATTTTGAAAAGTTATGGACATGTAATTAGAATACATGTGTGTTATTATAACATGTGTGCATTCTTTTAAATTTAAAAAAAATGGTGAAATTGTCTCTTTTGCTCTATGTGTTGGATGAGTTGGCTTCTTTCGTTTTAGCTTTGGAATGACATACCTAGTGGTTCTGGTTGCATAAACAAAAGTACATCCATTTTCCTAGCATCATGTTCTTATCTCCTTTTGAACGATGCCTTTAAATATGATCCACATAATTATTACTAATGAAAGTATACACAGTTATAGAGATTTATATGTAGATTTGAAGTATATGTTATTTTAAGAAAAAACATATTGTTTTCTATGTTTTTATTGATTTTTGTTTTCACATATATCACAATTCTAAAATATATAGGTCTTTATTTATATCTTAGTTTTTTTTTTTATATTTCCTAGCCCATTTGAAAAACAAATTGCATGTTTCACAAGTATAGACACAGAACTACACACACAAAAAAATGATCGATTACATTAAGACCCTCAAAAGAACTCTTAAATATGAATCAACATTAAAAGATATGGAAAAATAGATGTCCACAAGAACAAACTATTGTCTACAACTGTACACATTTTTTCTAAAAATTCATCCATTTTGATAGTAAACCAATGTATTAATGTGAACATATGCATAATATTTTAGATGAAAAATAACATACCAATATTAGAAAAATGTGATTTTTTAGAAGTTATGAATTTTTTTAATAAATAAAAGTTACTTACTCCTAAATTATAATAGATTTACTACTTTTCATCTTTTTTACACCATATTCTAATAAGTTGTGTACCTCTAATAATTCCTCCTAGTGAACATATTGTTATTTTTCTAGATTTCCATTATAAGTAATGTGTCATGAGAGGAAGCAATAGCTTGCATTGACCCATTACAAGTAGCTTCTAAAACTAACTTGGCCTTTAACGATTTTTCCATAACTTTCTAACCATATGATAATCTTATTTTTGTAAATAATTATATGACTAAAAAAGGACTGATCATAATGATTTTACAATTTAAGG
>ML783962.1:511093-528771 GCA_009831015.1 Picea engelmannii | reverse complement strand
TTATTCCCTCTTATCAAAAATATATATGTGTCCAAAAAAACAAGCTTAAATGTTTTAAGATTTCCTCTTATCAAATATTTATATAAGTCCAACAAACTAGCTTAAATGTTTTAAGATTTATATACTAGATCTCAAAGTATAAAAATGATAAAGTGATATTTAAGAAAAATATATATATATAAGTTTTATTCTCTCTTATTAAAAATATATATAAGTCCAACAAACAAGCTTAAATGTTTTAAGATTTTCTCTTGTCAAAAATATATATAAGTCCAACAAATTAGCTTAAATGTTTTAAGATTTATACACTAATCTCAAAATACAAAATTAAGAAAGTCATATATAACCTATCATATTAAAAAAACATTTAATAAAAAATTATATAATGTATTTCAAGTCATCTTAGCCTATGTTTTTCTCCACTAAATTATAAACAACCATCCCAACACTCTAATGAGGCAAAAAATTACATACTTAAAGTTTAAGTGATTTTAGAAAAGTTCCAACCCATAATATACTCTAACTTCTCCTTTACACCTACTCAATGTTTTACAACATAATTAAAATTTAATATTGAAAAATTAAATACATATATAGATTATTTTCCTCCATATTAAATATCTCTATTGCCTTACTCAATGAGTCTACTCCCACCCATTTTTACTTTCCTTCTATCATGTATCTCCTCCATCAACTCCAACTAAATATCTTTATTGCCTTACTCAATGAGTCTACTCCCACCCATTTTTACTTTCCTCCTACCATGTATCTCCTCCATCAACTCCAACTAAATAGACATTAAATGATTAAATAATATTTCTTAAAATCCAAATATTGTTCCAAAAAATACTTTAAAAAAAACTAAATTAACTCTTAAAATCTAAATATTGTCCCAAAAATACCAAAAAAAAATTAAATTAACAAAACTTAGCCTATGATTTTTTCCACTAAATTATAAGCAACCATCCCAATACTCTCCCAACACATTAATGAGCCAAAAATTTACATGCTTAAAGTTTAAGTGATCCTAAAAAAAATTCCAAACCATAATATACTCTAACTTCTTTACACCTACTCAATATTTTACAACATAATTTAACAAATTAAATACACATAAATTATTTTCCTTTATATTAAATATTTCTATTGCGTTACTCAATAACTCTACTCCCATCCAATTTTACTTTTTTCTACCATGTATCTCCTCCATCAAATCCAACTAAATACACATTAAAATCACTAAATAAACTCTCTTAAAATAAAAATATTGATTAAAAAAATACTTTAAAAAACTAAATTAACTATCTTAAAATCCAAATATTATCAAAAAAAAAATACTAAATTAAAAAAAATATATATTAAAAAGTATATCTCCATACACGCATTTCCTAAATCCAAATATTGTTAAAAAAAATTACTTTAAAAACTAAATTACCTATGTTAAAATCCAAATATTATCAAAAAAATACTAAAAAAAAAAAACTAAATTAACAAAATTACAGTTTGAAAAATATATCCCCATACACCCATTTAAATTACTTATGTTAAAATCCAAAAATTATATAAAAAAAATTAAATTAAAAAAAAAAAAACTAAATAAATTAACAAAATTATCCCATACACCCATTTTCCTCACTATATTTATTTATTGCTTTCTAAAACACCATTAAATTATATTAAAAAACATATACACATAAACCCATTACAACCAATATGTAAAAAAACATATCCACATGCATATACATATTTACTTATTCTCTTTTATAATACAACAAAAATTCAAAAATGTCAATCTGAAATTTTTACCCACACCCATTCCAACCAATATGTAAAAGAACATATACAAGAAACTTTCAGTTTGACATCTCTGAATCTTTGTATAATACAAAGATTCAGAAATGTCAAAATGAAAGTTTCACACATACACCCATTCCAACCAATATGTAAAAAAACATATACACATTTATTTATTCTCTTTTATAATACAAAGATTCAGAGATGTCAAACTGAAAGTTTCTTCGTGCTCTCCATTCTCGTCGTGTGACGCATAATACTTGTCTCTTGCAACAAAATAAAAATATCAACTTACATTCCAGCCAATAAATAAATCAAACAAAACACGAGGGGAAGAATTCCAACAGACAGTGCAACACAGGAAGTAAGAATTACATTTCAGAAAAAACAAAGATCTCATCACACGACGTAAGACGTATGCTGGACAGATTTTTTAATTTTTTAAATCTGGCAACGCGAAGATGAAACCTTGATAGTAGCAGAAAACGTAATGCGCGGGACAATCTCATGGTCAGACAGTTCATCAGATCTGGTGCCCCACCAAAAATATGAAATGTTAATTGATCTTCGAATCCGGCAGATTTAATGGGCACTGGATCCAAACATATAAAAGTCTCCAGAAATAAATGAGACTGGATCCAAATATGAAATTATATGAGACTGGTTCCAGACAGATAACAAGTCTCCGCAAATATCAAATTAGAAGACGACAGATTTAATGTGACTGGTTCCAATTATATTACATGTCTCCAGAAATATCAAATTAGCTGAGACTGGATCCAAACAAATAACAAGTCTCCACCAATATAAAATTAAAGGACACCGTATCCAAACACGCTAAGAATCTCCAGAAATATCGAAGTTTGGAAATATTATTTTCTTAAGCTTTTAAATATACGCCGACTGTAACTATGACGAAACTCGAGTCTCGACCTTTTCAAAAAAAAAATCGTGCCCCACACAAAAAAAAAATTAACATATTAAACGAATTTATTTTTAGCTATTCGATGGTCAAAGTTGACGGCTTCCGAATTTTAAACAAATATATTTAACATATTCTTATGAAAAAAATTTAATCGGTGTTTAACGGTTTTAATATTTTGATATATAAAAGTCATAAGAATATTTGAATATAGGTTATGTTTGGTTGAGGGTTTCCACTACTTAATTAAACAAATGTATTTTAGCATTTTTAATCACTTTCTTGTTAAATTTTTAATTATTTGATTTTATTTTAACATTCTTATGACTTTTCTACTAAATTTTTAAGTATTTGATTGTCAAGTTTGACAGTTTCCACATTTAAACAAACATATTTTATGATTTTCATGGCTGCTTAGCTCAATTTTAAACTTTATTTAAGAGTCCAAATGCCTCGAGAGGCAAGCTACCGAAATTTAGTCGGTATCTATCGAACTACTTCCACCTACCCAAATGTAAGATACCATTACTCTTTTCTTAATGGCATTACGTTGGATCACGTTGACATTAGATGAAGTGTATTTATCAATAACTATATTAATAATAATGTTTTTAGAAATTTGATATATATATATATATATATATATATATATATATAATAAAGTAATTACTATAAATAATTGATAAAATTTTATTGATATTGTTTATTTAAATTATAATTATATAGTTGACTCATTATTAATTTATATAGTTGACTCATAATTATATTAAATTATAATAATAATATAAATCATATTGATATGATTTACTATATAATTAATTACATATTATTATTTTTCTTAAAAAAAATATTTGATATTTCTACAAAGAAATCAAAATGGTTTCAAATTCTAAAAAAATTAAATTATACCATATCACTTTTTATCGGAAAGGTTTACATCTATTGATAATGGGCAGATTTAATAGGGGTTTAGTGCTTAATAAGTTTTCCATGGACATGATTAAATATGGCTGGAATATTCTTAGTAGTCACACAAAATAAATCGCTGTGATTTCAATCATTAACTTCCTAGCTATTATAAAGACATCAGTTTATGTGTTTACTTTTTTACATTTACCTAATCATATTTAAAAATTACTTTGATAGCTAACTGAATGACACGTAAGTGATTAACATTAATTAAAATATTAACACCACATAAATGAAGCCCAACAGTTTATTTGTTAATAGATAATAAAATTTAATATATTCTTTTAAGGATTCGTTTCATCTTCTCAACCTTTCGGCGTTCACCAGCAGCTATTTTGCTGCTGTGCTAGTTATTAGAGCCAATGTGAAGGCAGTCGTGGTTTATATAAGAAACCAATCAAAATTATTTTTTCAACATTACAGAACCACTCCATCTTATGGCCATCAAGACCTTTTCAACAAATTACTTTTTTAATCAAATCACAACATTGAAATTTAATAGGGAAGACAAAAGTGTATCATCTTTGAATTTTTGTGTCATGAAGGTACTTTCATGCAAACAAGGAGAAACATTTGATAATGAATTTTTTTTTGTCTCCACGATTCTATTTATAATAGGTATCGGAGCTAGATTTGTGAGATGACACTTATTGTTTTCCCACTCCCTAGGTAATTTAAAATCTCCCAATGCTTGAAGCTTCCTAATGCCTTTATTTGCAACTAATTTCAATAATATCCACAAAGCTCTAATGTTTGTTCCTATACCAATGTCTGACTCTAATAAGAAAAATGCACGAAAATGATAGGAAGAATGAGTACAGCCTCACACTTACTTAGAGTTCTTTGGCATGTGCCATCAAAGAAACCCTAGGAAAAGGCGAAAATGATAGGAAGAATGAGTATAGCCCCACACTTACTTAGAGTTCTTTGGCATGGGCCATCAAAGAAACCCTAGGAAAAAGAGTAGTCTATCATTGGATGCTTTAGTGTTGGTAATTTTAAAGAAGAAACTTTCCATCTTTCTCTATAGGGGGTGCCACTTCTCCTATACTCAATTGTATATCATGAAATGACATCATATTTCTTGATAGTTAGAGGCCCCATAAAACATATTAAGGTAATGATCTATGATTTAATACAACCTTGTTTGAGACCCACCTTTGAAATATATCCTAGAGACTAACTTGGTTCTAAGATACTCTAAGTTTGACCAACATCAAAACTTTAGTGAAAACTAAGCTTGAGAAATGATGAGTTATAGAAAAAATTCTACTATTTCATAATCGAACTTGCACATAACACATCTACTTAGACTATTCTAACTTATTTTTTTAGCATTATCCCAAGTGGGTATATTATTTGAAAGAGCTAGCCATAAAAAAAATCTTGTTTTTAATGGGATTTTCAACTTACAAATCAAAATCCACCACCAAACCCTACTAGGTCTTAGATTAGATTCTAGCATGGAATCCATGAAGGGCTTGTTAAAATATTGTGTAACTGCAAAGAATATTCGTATCCCCTTTTATGGACAAAGATAAAATATATTTATTATTGATTAGATCAATCCCCTTTTGTGGATAGATCATGTCGGGCATTGTAATTGACCAAATCCCCTTTTGCGGATTGGTCAAACCCTAATTGTAATAGGCTAAATGAAAAGACGGCCCCCGAATATATTAAAGTGGTTATAACCACCCAGAATGAGAAGTCAACCCAGCCAGAATATATTAAAGTGGTTATAACCACCCAGAATGAGAAGTCGATCCTGCCAGTGAAAATACACATGTTCAGCACCTACCAGATTGTATAAATAAGAGAGGCCAATGCCTCATTTGGACACACTTTTAGCTCACTCATCTAGTGCGCAAGTATTGAAGGAAGCTGTAGTTACTAGTTGCTGGAAGAAGAAAGAGAGAGAGAGGCGCATCCTTGGGGGAGGAATTTATGTGTTGTTTGGTTCATTGTCTTGGCATTGTATTGGCTATCTATATTAAGGAAGTTTTGCTGGGTTTTCTTCCCCATGAGGGTTTCCCAGGATAAATGTTGTGTCCTCTTGTGATTTTGTTTCTCTAAGTGATCTTATCTATGCTATTGTTATCTAGTAAATTGAAAGTAACCTAATAATAGCCGAAACTTTAACATGGTATCAGAGCTAAGATGAAGAGAGCATATTTCACAGGAAAAACAAAAACATCACTATTGTCGTACATGAAAATTAAGGTTTTTTATTAAAGAAGGGTTTCAGCCTCAAATCCATCTAGAAAGGTGTGCCCTACCTCAAGGAACATTTTAGCATCCTCAACAAAATTTTTCAGTGGCTAGATCTCTCGGAAAGTGAAACCCTAGTTTTCACAAAGTACTAGAAAACCATAAGTATCAGTGTACCCATGTACCAGAAGTACCAGGAAACCAGAAGCACCAGTCCAAAAATCCACAGATCAAGTTTGGAGTGGTAAAAGTTGGATTTTCTGAAATCTAAACACACCAGGCTACTCGCCTCATTCCAATGCATCTTTTGGTGAGTTCAGTTTTCATATCCAAGTAATTTGATTTTTTTATTATTTCTATAGCCCGAAGGGCCAGGGTTTCTTATACAAGAAAGAATGGCTACGAGCATGAGGGTAGAAGACATGCTGGAAGGATCTAGAAACTTTAGATCTTGGAAGCATAGGTTTCATATGACTCTAGACGAGAATGATCTCCTAGAACATGTTACAGTGTGTGTACCAGAACCAGATGAAGAAGAGAAAAAGACCAAGCATAAGAAGAATGAAAAGAAAGAAAAGAGAATCGTGTCAGATTCAGTAAAGGATCACTTGATCCCTCATATTTCTGAACTACAGACAACAAGGCAATTGTATGAAGCACTCAACAAGTTATATGAAAGAAAATACATCGGCTGTAATCTTTCCTTAAGAAATCAACTTCGTAATATGAAGATGGAAAACTCAGAATCTGTCACATCCTACCTTATGAGAGTTTCTCAGATCAGAGATCATCTTGACGCTATTGGATATGTCATTAGTGACAAAGATCTTGTAACCACAACCCTAAATGGGTTTCCAACATTTTGGATTCCTTTTGTACAAGGAGTGTGTGCAAGAAGCAAGTTACCCAAGTTTGATAAGTTATGGGCAGATTGCACACACGGAGAATCTAGACTTGCAGACCAACAGAGGAGATTAATTGTCGATGAAGAGGAAGCTCTTACAACTCAAAAGAACAAAGAAGTTCCTTCAGGAAGAACAATAAAGAAGCTAACTCCGTAAGAGTTCCAGACAAGAAGAAAGATGTTTCAAAGATCAAATGCTACAACTGTCAAAAGTTGGGACACTTTTCCTATGACTATCCTCAAGGAAAAGGAAAAAGAAAGTATCAAGCACATGTGGTAGAAGAAGAGGAATCTCCTCCCTCAAACAAAGCTCTAGCAAAAATTAAGGATTATGTAATTTAAGTTGAAGATAGTTGATCTGAAGAAAGAAAGAAAATGGTGGAGTCCGTAGAGCCTCCCCACACAAAAACAAAAGATAAGTATTCATGTTTATTTTTAGTATCTTGTCTACTTTAATACCTTCTCATTACAAGTTAGTTTTTTGTGAGAATGTTAATTAACCTCGTTTTACTTCCATGTCTATGCAGACTTATGAAGGAAGTATCAAAGAAGAGGATGAAGAAAGAGATAAATATTTATTTCATGTATACTCATGAGAGTGACAAAGAAAGCATACTGTAAGTAAGTTTACAAGTCTCAGAAGAAAGAAATTATGCCGTGACTTGCAAAAGTTAGATAAAATGAGAAGGACGTATGATATGATGACACTCAGTAAAGAACAGACAATATTCAGTATTTATATAGGAGCAGGAGGCTCCTAAAGACGTAGAGCAGAAATATTCAAGATGAAGGAAAAGATGGTTACTCAGATATAGTGGATGAGATGCAGGTAAATATAGGTTGCTCTAGTACCGTTCTTATAGATGCAGAGGGAGCAGGTTGATCCAGTATGAAGACAAAAAGAAATAAATATGAGAACTCAAGAAGGCACCCAAGATATTACAAAATAGAACTTCAAGGATGATGATTAGAAACTATCAGTTTGGTGCAGGAGGGAGCTATGTCTCCAAGTTCGAAATAGAAGATTGTGATTTGATGTAGTTAGGAAAGAAGATGGATGGTGCCTAGATATTTTGATCAAGATGAAAGTTATCCAGTAGATGGATGGTTCCCAGCATATGGGTAGCATGGTATTATACCATTGAAATATTTTGGATCACAAGAGATTTTTTTTGGATCCCATAGCTAGACCTTCATAGAGAAGGAATGAGCAATCCCATAGGTAGAACTTCATAGAGAAGGAGAAAGAGAAGAGACCTTCGTAGAGAAGGAAGAGACCTTTGTAGAGAAGAGGAATGAGAAATTTTCCAAGGTTGGCCTCTGTCCAAGTCTTGAGTTTTGGATACTCTAGGGACATGCTAGAATACCCTCACAGAGAGGGGTGTGACCACCCTTGTAGAGAGGAATGTGGATGTTTCTCCAAGGGGTAGCAGGTAGATACTCTCCTCTGGCCAAGGATGGAGTAGCCTCGAACACAAACCTTGACCATGTGGAATGGTTAGTTGGATCTCGAGGTTTGTGTCGTGATCCTGCGTGGATCATGGAAAGGGAGTCTAGTCTTGACCGGGCTAGCATCTTAGCTTCTCTAGTTCATGTGGGATGACTAGGAGTGAAGCTATGGTAGTAGTCCTCCCTAGTGGATGGGTGAGATAGATGACTACAAGAGAAGGGAGAACATAAAAGGAATGGAAAAACTCATAGAATATCTTCTATGTGAAGATAAGATATCTTCTGTGTGAAGATAAGAAAGAAGTATCTTCTGCATGAAGACGAAAGAAAGAAATAGTATCTTCCGCGCGAAGATAAAGAGAACAAAACTTCTGATGATTTATAGATATGCCAGTCAGTGATCATGATGCCAGATGACCAAGTGGATTATATTGATGCCTCATGTTATCCAGTTGATGATGTTACCCAGTTGATGATGTTATCCAGTTGATGATGTTACCCAGTTGATGATTTTGCCCACTGGATGATGTTATCCAGTGGATGCTGCTGCCTAGTTGATGTTGACATCCAATGACCTGTCAAAAGATAAAGAATATCCTTCTTGTTAAGAGGGAGTGTTAAAATATTGTGTCTCTTCAAAGAATATTCTTATCTCCTTTTGTGGATAAAGATAAAATATATTTATTATTGATTAGATCAATCCCCTTTTGTGGATAGATCATGTCGGGCATTGTAATTGACCAAATCCCCTTTTGCGGATTGGTCAAACCCTAATTGTAATAGGCTAAATGAAAATACGGCCCCAGAATATATTAAAGTGGTTATAACCACCCAGAATGAGAATTTGGCCCAACCATAATATATTAAAGTGGTTATAACCACCTAGAATGAGAAGTCGACCCTGCCAGTGAAAAGACACCTGTTCAACACCTGCCAGATTGTATAAATAAGAGAGGCCAGCGCCTCATTTGGAACCACACTCAACTCACTCATCTATTGTGCAAGTATTGAAGGAAGCTGCAGTGACCAGTTACTGGAAGAAGAAAGAGAGAGAGAGGCGCATCCTTGGGAGAGGAATTTCTATGTTGTTTGGTTCATTGTCTTGGCATTGTCTTGGCTATCTATAAGGAAGTTTTGTTGGGTTTTCTTCCCCATGAGGGTTTCCCAGGATAAATGTTGTGTACTCTTGTGATTGTGTTTCTCTCAGTGATCCTATATATGCTATTGTTATCTAGTAAATTGAAATTAATCTAATAGTAGCCGAAACTTTAACAGGACTCATCTCAATGCATCCTCTTGATCCTAGAGAATAGTTTCACAATATTTGAGTTAAGAGATATAGTTAGTCCATTCATTAGCAAGATATACAGGTAAGCCCCTACTTGTCATCTACCTCTTGGTTACACATCGCGAGAGGGAATTGAATGCAGGGCGTTAGTGATGTGAGTTTTGGCCTCACACGAGTTCAGATTCACTAGTTCAAGATGTTGCCAAGATTAATGGGGATGCGTCCCACAGAGGATGATGTCGCCTCGACTGTTATTGCGCACTCAATGAGCTGGAACAAGGTTATTTCCATTCACTCTCCCGATATTCTGATCATGTTTATTTTTCATGCTTAGCTGGTGTATCTAGCTTCTTATCTAGAGGATTACAGGTGCGGTCAATATTGGTGGCCCATTCTCCCTTTCACTTTAGAGAAATCGGCATTGAACCTATGCCTCGAGAGTGAGCTAGACCTCAGAGAGGACTAGATAATCTCTGCTACCTTGCAGGTCGAAGAAGCAATGTTGGTATCCTCGATAGGGAATCTCGCTACTCTTCACCTCTGGGAATACACTTCGATGAGACTCTGAACCTTGCTACGAGTATGGAAGAGGAAAATTGGGGTTGTCCCATTCATGAGGAGGATGTGCAGGCTCTGCTTACTAGAAATGTCAAGGGCTTGTCTACAACGCATCTGTCGCTAAGAAGGCAGTTGGTTCACCCAGTTGTGCCAACAGAGGAACCTGGACGAGAATATCCATCCATCCCACTCTGATAATGGACATCCATAGGGACATGGCTGACCAAAGTTTTCACCAGGAATGCCTAAATCATCGGGTGGAACTTCTATTTGAAGAACTCTTAGATGGACCAGCCACCAACAGTTGTCCACTTTGCCGCCAACCTTTCATTCTAGCCCCAACTTGGACCTTACATGCTCATGACGAAGAGAGGAATGATACACCTTCTGCATGATCTTTTGGGTGTTATTATAGCTTCATTTTTTTTGAATACATGTAGTATTTATTTCACAAGATTTCGAAGCCACCATGTAATTGTAGTTTCTATTTTGCTCAATTTTTCTATAGACATAGAAACATACTGGTTTTCTCTCTTAGGAGCCTAGAGTCGGTTCTAGTTTCCTTTTTTTGGCAGATTGACTTTCAGGTTCCAATGGATATGTAATTTTTTTAGCTACTAAAGGTAATACAATTTCTTAATTTAAAAAAAAAGATATAAAGGTAAGTCCAGCTTCTCAGCTATAAATAAATCATGGGACCAAACCTAAGGTATCACTTGTTTAGATATATCCACCAAATTTGTAAAACCCTTAGATTACAACTCTTCAAGTAGAGGAGGAGTTAATTTGAATATTCGAAGATAACCTATCCAAGGGTCTTCACCCAATCTAACCTTTTCCTCACAACCAAGCTACTAGGTTATCGATGTACCAATAATAGGGAAGGAATTTTAAACAAGGACTTTCCATTATATTGATGCACCCTTAAAGGAATTTGATGCCAACTTGACCTAATATTCAACTAATCAACCTCCAAAATACTTTTCCTTCATAATATTGTCCCATAGATCTTTGAGAAAAGGTAATCTCAACAAACTTTTTACTGCCAAGGTATGGCTAAAGACATAAATATTTTTAAAGCCCCAACCCCCTACTTCTTTTGTCCTTGCAAGTTTGGTCCATTTAACTAGGGGAATCCCTTCCCTTTCCTTATTTTCTATCCAAGGGAAGCTAAAGCACTTTTTCCTAATCTTGTCAAGATTTCATAAGTTTTAGAATGTGTAATTAAGAACCAATATATAGGAATCCTTTCAAGAACAACCTCGATTAAAACAAACATGCCTCCTATCTTCTTATACACCAGAACCAGTCATCCTATATGTAGTCAATGTGTTTTAAATGTAAACTTAAGTATTTAAAACCAATACTCAAATAACTTGAAGACGAGGTTAGAGCTAGTGAAATATATATTTTTAGATCAACTTCCAATCCATTAAAGAGCATAGTTTATTTACTGGAAGTAACTTCAATTCATGTTGCTCCATAGAAAGTGTCAAAGAGAGATTTGTAGAGTCTAATCCCTCTTAAGGATCCCTAGGAAAAAACCAAAACATCATCAACAAAAAGAGAATGGGATATGAATATTGATCCTGCCACTCTGACTCCTTTGATAACATCTTCTCTTCTTGCTTCCAAAACAAATTTCTCAAACCTTCTGTTACCAATAAAAACAAGAAGCTGGAGAGAGGACAACCCTTGATTATATAGTACTATTATGATCTTATATATATATATATATATATAGAGAGAGAGAGAGAGAGAGAGAGAGAGAGAGAGAGAGAGAGAGGAATGCTAATATCCATTCCTTTACTAAACCCTCGATCAACCAATGTTAACCATATTCATACATAGTCTACCACCATCAACTATTTTCAACCATAGTCATATTTTTCCAATCATAATCAACCATGGTCACACATGGTTGACCATAATCAACCATATAAGTCAACTATTGTTAAACATGGTCAAACATAGTGAGACAAATTCAACTATAGTCAAACATAGTCAAGTAAAATAAATATAGTCAACCATGATCAACCATTATCAAACAACATTTTCATTTTATTAAAAAAACTTATCATAATATACCTTATCCTAATATACCAAAATTAATTTTTTAAATATAAAATAATTTTGAAATAATAATTTTTAATATATTGTAAGTGACATTAATACGATCCTATGAAGTAAAACAATTATTTCAAAATTATTTTATATTTAAAATTTTAATTTTGGTATATTATGATAAATTGTATTAGGATAAAGTATATTGTGATAAGTTATATTAATAAAATGAGAATGTTGTTATTTTTTTTTAACCTAATCATATTTAATTATGATTAACTATAGTTGATTTTAGTTAACCATATATTGACTAGTTTTAGAACCAACTCCAACCTTATCCCCTTATCATTCTACTGAACTCTCCATGTACCAAAAATAAGAAAATATAAACATTTCCATTATATTAATGAACCCTTGAAATATATTGATTCCAACTTAACCTAATGCTTAATACATTTACCTTAAAAACAATTTTCCTTCCTACCATTTTCCTACATGCTTTGAATAAAAGTAATCTATGTTTGGTTAAGGGTTTCCACCATTTAACTAAACACATTTAGTTTAACATTCTTATGACTTTTGTGCTAATTTTTTAATTATTTGATTTGATTTTAACATTTTTATGACTTTGGTACTAAATTTTTAACTTATGAATTTTGAGCCAATTTTTTAATTATTTGATTTTATTTTAACATTCTTATGACTTCGGTACTAAATTTTTAACTATTTGATAGTAAAGTTTTATGGTTTCCACTATTTGAACAAACATACTTTAACATATTATATGATTTCAATGACTGCTTGGCTAAATTTTAAAATTTATTTAACGGTCAAAATACCTCGAGAGGCAATTTACCGAAATTCAGTCGGTATCTATCAAATCACCTCCACCAACCCAAATGAACTCTTTTCTTAAAGGTGTTATGTTGGATCACGTTGACATTACATAAAGTGTTATCATCACCTACCCAAATGAACTCTTTTCTTAAAGGTATTACGTTGGATCACTTTGACATTACATAAAGTGTCATCATGGGGTATTCATTATCACCAACTACATTATTAATAATGTTTTTAGAAATTTGTTAAATATATATTTATTCATTTATATTAAATATATTGATATTATTATAGTAATTGTTATTAATAATTGATAAAATCATATTAATATTATTTATTTAAAAGATTTTAGTTTGCTATTAATTTATAGTTTGCTACAATATAAGATTATATAAAGTTATGATAATAATATAAAAAATATTTATATTTATATTAATTAAGTTGATAATTTTGAATAATTTTTAGTTTCAGCTTTTTCCACTTAGTTTGAATTGGATGAGTACTTAATAAGTGAGTCATATATATATATATAAGTTTAATAAGTAAAAGTTGATTTGAGACATAATAATTAATATCATTATTATCAATTAAAAAAAATATTTTCCATTTTTAAATTCAATCCAAAATAATAATTGTTACTTTTTTCTTTTCTTATTTTCAATATGAGCACTCCACCTAGAATGAGTAGAAAAAAAGAGTGAAGAAAGAGAAGTAAAACTCCAAATAGAGCTAGGGGCAATGATTGATAAAAAAAATAGACTATTCAAAGATACTATTCAAACTCAAATAGAGGATAGATTCTTAGAATTCAAGAGCGAATTCCAGACAATGAAGATTATGATTCAAGAAATGGAAAAACATAAACAATCAACCCAAGAAGGAGATGCTGAAGAAAATCACAACTTGAGAGATACCATTAAAGAGTTAGAAGAAAAACTCACCAACAATTTGACCCTCATTAATATGGAAAACAAATTGGATATCAAGCCCATCAAAGAGGAAATGAATAAGCTAATCGAATTGGACCATGAGTGTAATAAAAGATCCTTGAACCTCATAAATTTTTGTATAAAAGAACAACAAGAGGAGGATAAGCTAGCATTAATAAAAGATGTATTAAATAATAAATCACAAATTGATAAAACTTACCTCATAGAAGCAAAGAGGTTAGGAAAAATAATTGATCACAAAGATAGGTTGATCCGTGTCAAAGTAAGTTGTAATGACCATAAATATAGCATACTCAGTAAATTTCCGAGTTTAAAAGGGTGAGGAATATTTATAAATGAATACCTCATTCCGGAAGACCAAACTGAAATAATAAAGGAAGTTCAAAAGGTAAAAGAAGTAAGGAAAGAAGGAAAATGGGGAATAATTAAAAATCAAAAATCTATTGTTAGGCATAAAGACCAGAAGGATAATAATAAATAGGAATTTGGGACACTCAGGATCCTTTTTTGGAAATGTCATGGCTTTCCATGGCGCAAAGGTCCTATAATAAGTTGGATCTTGAGTGATATTAATATTGTTTGTCTAGTTGAAACTTAGGAGCATTAAGAGTCTAACGTCCCTAACATAGAAGGATTTGTCTTCTTCTCGGCATGGAACAAACAGTCCCATCGTAGAGGGATAGGAGGCATAGCTTGTTATATTAGAAAGAACATTTCTCCTCACATTCAACTTCATAAGATCAACCCTCTCAATTAGTACATTTGGATAGAAATTTCAGACACCAATTCTAAGAAAATGTATATAGCAATTTTCTATTTTGAACCCTATTAATTCTACTTTTTATAAGAAAAACAATCTAGATATCAATTGTCCCTATAATAATTTAGAAACAAATATTTGTAGTTTGAAAAATGAAGGTAATATCCTCCTACTAGGAGACTTTAATGCTAGGACTATAACTAAACAAGATACTCTTTTAAGTAAACTATAATCCTTTATGGCTAGATGAGGACCTTGTTTAATCTAATAGCTACAAAAGAAGCTTTGATGACCTGATTGAGATTTTTTTTGGTACTGAGTTGGTCAAGCTCTGCAACTCTCAAGACTTAATAATTTGCAATGGAGTAATGAAGTGGCCAAACTACAACCAGATGACTTGTATTCATGGGCTACATAGTAGTGTTGTAGATTATTTGATATACGATATCCTCGTTTCCAACCAAATAAAAACTTTTGACCTTTTAAATGACCATGAACCCGACTCTAATCATAAACCTTTAACCATAACTCTAAACTTTTCCATGCACAAGAGCACCATTGAAGAAAATTTTGATAATCAATGGAAATTTCACTTCGAAAAAAGTAAATTTGACCTTTTCTTAAGGGATTTAAATAGTAAATTACATCTCCTAACTTTTTGGACAACATTGAAGAACTCCATCATATTTTTACAACTACCCTTTCTACTTCTATTAACAAGTTCTCTTTCGAGATGTCCTATAAAAAGAATAATAGAATGAACAACCCTTGGTATGATAGATAATGTAAAATTATTATGAAAACCATTAGGGATTCTTCTAATGAGTCCTTAAAACTTGATAAGATCAATATGTACAAATCCCTAATAAAAGGAAAAAAAGGTACTATATGAATAAAAAGCAAGAGAAACTTTCACAACTATATAAGTTGGATCCTAAGAAGTTCTGGAGCCAAATTTTAAACCTCAATACTAAAGAAAATAATATGATTCCCTTAAGGGACTGGAATTCCCACCTTAAAAGTATTTACGAGTTCCCTAATGCCATGGACACCATTCCTATTGTCCCTACAGAGGATGAAATTTTTTCTTTAGATGACATAGAGTTATGGGTTAATCGACTTGCAAATGGGGAAACTAAGGACATTGAAGTCTACCAAGATGACATTTTTAAAATCGAAGGGCCTATCCTTATCCCTCACATACACAAGCTCTTCAATTTAGTATTCAAGAAGGGATTCCCTAAACCCTGGAAGCAAATCCTCATTGGTTCTATTTTTAAAAATAGGAATGAAACATTCTCTCTAATTATAGGACCATTATGATTAGCTTTATTTTAGCCAAGATTTGTAGAATTAATCTGGAAAAGAAGATTAGACTTTGGCTAGAAAGTCACGGTAAAAGAGCTAAAGGCTAGGCAGGGTTTAGGAGATATAATTCAACTATGCACCATCTTGTTACCTTTAGGATCATTGTAGAGGATTTCTACAATACTAAAATAAATATTTTTTGTTGTTTTGTTGACTTTAGAAAATCTTTTGACATGATTCCTAGGAAATCTTTTTGGAATAGGTTGGAAGAGATAAAAGTGCCTCTCGAGTTGAGCGTTGTTGCAATAAGGATGTATGATAATGTTATTTTTATGTTTAAAAACACTGAGGGCTGGTCGAAAGATATTAACTACAATATTGGAGTCAAACAAGGTTGTCCCTTGTACCCTACTGTTTTTGGATTATAAATTGACAAGATAGAAGATTGCTTGGAAAAAGCAGGTTGTGTCATCCCTACTCTCATTGGTATAGTCATCAATCTTCTTATTTATTCTAATGATATCGTTCTTATGGAAAGGAGTCCCCATGATCTTGAAAACCAAATAAGAATCCTCAAGGATTTTTGCTCCAATATGGGTATGATTGTTAATACTGATAACACTAAGGTTATGATTATTAAATCCAATAAGATCACCTATGATACCTTCGTATATGACAACAACAACTTGTAGGAAGTGACTTCATACAAATATCTTGGAATTGATACTCACCACAAGCTCAATTGGAATTATAGCACTGAGAAAAGGATTAATGGGAGATGGAAAGTTTATTATGGGCTTGAAAACAATTGTAAATCAGTCAATGTTTGGATTTGAGATAAGAAGGAACTCCTCTTTGAGAATCTTGTTACACCTGTTACTCTTTATGGATGTAAAGTCTAGGTCTGTAGTATCTCTCGTGAATCCTCGAGAAACATACAACAAATAAAAAATAATTTTATAACCTATAATCTCAAAATTAAAGGAAATACGCCTTATCCCATCCTCCTCTTAGAAACAAGCCTCTCCCCCATTGATAAGACGACTATGATTAGATACCTAATGTATAAGAACAAGTTAAACAACATGGAATCCAAGAGGATTCCTAAAATTGCTTCAAAATCGAGTCATAACCACTATATACTCAAGAGAGGATGGAATAAAGATGCTTGGTCTTGGATAAAATATTGAGGAATCATGGAAGACACCATTTTGCAGAATAAAGATACTATTAAAAATATCATCAAATAAAATTTTAAGGAGAAAATGTAGTGTGATAAAGAGTTAGAGGAAAAAACAAAATTAAGGTATTATAAGGGTGTATTCAACCCTAATATAGAAGATCAAAATTATCTATTTGTTTTGACAACTGTAAAGAAAAAAATAAGCATTCCTAAGATAAGAATAAATTCTCACGAGATCCATAGTGAAATTGGGCATAGGTCAATGATCCGTCAGGATTTTTCGAATGACTATGGTTGAGTTTTTATTTGCATGTATTGATTAACCATTGGGAAACTTAATGAAAGAGCGAGGAAAGAGAATTAATTATACAGCCATAGACATATAAGCAAATCTGAAATGCAATGAAAAGCAGCAAACCATTATGCACAAATTTGATAACGGAGTTCGGCAACTTTGCCTACGTCTCCGGGCCTTTTC
>ML783962.1:487837-502409 GCA_009831015.1 Picea engelmannii | reverse complement strand
TAGTCTATCTCTAAATACTTTATTGTTGGTAATTTTAAAGAAGATACTTTCCAACTTTCTCTATAAGACATCCTAATGGTGTGTGCCACTTGTCTTATAGTCAATTGTATATATTGAAACAACATCTTGTTTCTTGATAGTTATAGCCTCATAAAACATATCAATATAAACCGTTATGATTTAATACAACCTTTTTTGAGACTCACCTTTTAAAATTATCCGACAAAGTAACTTGGTTCTAGGATATTAAATCTGTAATCAACACTCACACTTTAGTGCAAACTAAGCTTGAGAAATGACAAGTTACAAAAAAAATTCTACTATTTCAAAATCCAACTTACACATAACACATCCACTTGAACCATTCTAGCTTCTTTTTTAAGAATCATCCCAAGTGAGTATCTTATTTGAAAGAGCTCTAGCCATAAAAAAAACCTTACTTTTAATGGGATATCCAATTTATAAATCAAATTCCACCACAAACCCTATTGAGTCTTAGATCAACTTATAACATGGCATCCATCAAGGCCTCATATCCTATTTTGGTAGTGAGAATCCCTTGAGATTTATTCCAAGACCATATGATTTCATCTTATTTATCCTATAGAATAATTGCACAATGGTTGAGCTAAGAGATATAGTTAGTCCATTCATTAACAAGATATACAGGTAATTATGGCTCATCATATGAAAATCAATACTAGAACCAACCCCAATGGCTCACTTGATTATATATATCCACCAACTTTGTAAAACACTTAGAATTTTACTCTTCAAGTAGAGGAGCAGTTCATCTGAATATTCTATGAATACTTATCCAAGGGTCTTCACCCAATATGACCTTGTCCCCTCAACCGATTTTCTAGGCTACCCATGTACCAATACTAGGGAAGGCATTAACTATGAATTTCCCTTATATTGATTCACCCTTAAAGGAATTTGATTCCAACTTGACCTAGTCCTCAACTGGATGACCTCTAAATCAACTTTCCTTCATAATATTTTCCCACAGACCTTCAAGAAAGAGTAATATCGACAATTTTTTTAAAGAAAAGGCTTGGCTAATGAAAAAAATAATTTTTAAGCCCCAACCTCGTGCTTCTTTAGTCCTTCCAAAATTTTTCCATTTAACCAGGGGAATCCCTTCCCTTTCCTTATTTCCTACCCAAAAGAAGCTAAATCACTTTTTCTTGAATTCCTAAGTTTCACAATATGCAATTGAGAACCAAAATATATGGATTGTTTCAAGAACACCTTTGACTAAAACCAACCTACCTCCACTTAAGAGGTGTCTATTGCATCAAAAATAAAAAAATTCTTCTATCTTCTTATACAACCACAACCAATCATCCTATATTAGCCTATGTGTTTTAAATGGAAACCTGATTATTTAAAACCAATACCAAAATAACTTGAAGACAAGGGTATAACTTGTGAAAGCTATCTTTTCATATCAGTTTCCAACCCATTAAAGAGCATAGTTTATTTACTGGAAGTAATTTTCATTGATGTTGCTTCATAAAAAGTGTCCAAGAGATATTTGTAGCATCTAATCTCTCTTAAGGAGCCCCGGGAAAAAATAAAAACATCATCAACAAAAAAAAAAAATGGGATATGAAGATTGATCCTACCACTCTGACTCCTTTGACACCATTTTCTCTTCTTGCTTCCAAAATCAACTTGCTCAAACCACCTTCTATGAAAAAGAAGAAGAAGGGGTACATAGGACAACCTTGAATATATACTACTATTATGCTCTTACACACACACACACACACCAAACTTAATTTTTGAAATATAAAATAACTTTGAAAATAATAGTTTACTCCATAGGGTCATACTAATGTTACTTATCATACATTATTATGATAATTTATATTAATAAAATGAAAATGTTGTTGTTATTGTGGTTAAGCATGCTAACCTTGTTTGATTATGGTCAATCGTAGTTGACTATATTGGATTTACTTGGATTTACTTGACTATGTTTTACTATAGTTAAATTTGATAGACTATGTATGATCATGTTTAACCGTAGTTGACTTGTAACCATGCTTGACCATGGTTGATTATGACTGAACAAAGGTGACTATAGATGAATATGGTTGACTTCGATATAATTTGTTTGGATCATATGGTTAACTTTGGTTTCTTGAGGGTTCTATTCAAGGAAGGAATATTAGCATCATTGTTTGTCAATTTGAAGAGAGAATTTACATTAACATTGACTTGGTGAATCAATTACTAATTCCCAAGTAAGTATAAATAAATAAAAAGTTTTTTTTCCCATTAAAAAATAAATAATATATCATTGAGAATTGATGACTATATTTTCATATTTCAATTCAACATTAGATCTGTATATGCACAAGACATTTATATAAAGCTATCTAAAACCTAGTTGCAAACACTGGGTACCTCCATCTTAAGCATGGAAAACAAATTTCCATTCTCCTATAAGACGAAGAAGATAAAAATTCAGTATGTTAGAATGAAGTCATGCCCAAAATATCCCTCATCATAAGACCTAAAATATGTATCAAAAGTAATCCTTCAAGATAACTAGTACTCATTACAAAAGATGTAAGATTATCAGAAAAAATTTGACAAGGTTGTAGCTAACAAAGAGGAAGAAATTTGTCTCCTAAAAAATCACAGTCAAAAAATACTTTTGCAAATAAAGAAATCAAAGGATAAGAAGAAATGTGATTATAAGTTAGAACAAGAGAATCTAGATCTTGAGAAGAAATTGAAACAAGAACCTACAAAAAAATGATGAATACAAATCTTGTCTAAGGAGCCTTAATCAAATGTTGCTTGAACAAATTGGAAGGCTAAAACATGAGAAGTTATAGAATCAATACCTTTAAAATAAAATTGAGGATCCAATAAATGATGAAGAAGTTTCATGCTTAAGGGGTCATAATCATGGATTAATTATACAAATTAAGAAATTAAATAATGATAAAAAGTCACTACATGAAAAGTTAGAACAACTTACCAAGAAGGAAGCATTGATCAGTAAAGAAACAATGACTTATACAACCAAATTAGAATAATTGTTAGAGATTAAAACCCATTACATGGATAAAGTAACGAGTATAGATCTAATCGATATCATAAATCTGGATGACACTTATGATGGAATGTTATCAAATGGAACGAACCTCCTTGTTACGATGACCAACCTCTTAACAAGTGCAAATTTTTTTTTTTATATTGTATGTGCGCGTGTGTATAAGGGTAATAACCACATTCAACTCTGTGTCGCCACCCGATGACGAACAAGACGCATACAACGACAAACACAACATGACGACCTAAGACACACATCAAGTATCTGCATGCATTCAACGACAATCAATCTACTATAAATAAGACTGACTACCCGCTCGTCCTACCCTGCAATGGTTAGGACCTCCAAGACACATAAGCAACGCTCAAGCCCAGGTTCCCATCGATTTTAACCATTTGAGATCTCATGGCTGGCTACTGTTCTGAGGAACATGGAGGTGTCTACATCCCGCCCGACACAAGCAGACCAAGCAATTAAATGATCACAACCAAGTACAACAATTATTAAATGAACAACCACGTCCTCTACGGAATGCGCAAGTCAGAAGGACTCCGACAATGACCAACCATTGTTAAGACAAACCATTGTTAAGACAAGGTATTTTCTACGACTCAAATGGCATTAATTACAGACCCAATACTCCATTTAAATTCCATTAATCGACGAGTTACCCAACCCAACCTTAGAATAATGTAAATTGAAGTAATTGCAAATCCCCATTTACTAAATCATAATAATTTATGGTACTTAGTTCAAGGACCTTACATCTTATGTGTCATCAATAACAGTAAAATTTCAATAGCATTACAATAAAATAACAATGTCATTATATCTTATACTACCATAACTTTGCATTTAAAATAACAATAAAATTGCATATCATGTTATCAAACACTAACATTATATTTTTATTTTATATTGCCATAAAATATTACCTTTACATATTACAAACAATATGTTACAGTGGCAATACAGTTACACATTACTATACCATTTGTGTTATCATTTACAATAAAATTTCCATAACAGTACAATAAGACAACAATATCTTTACATTATATGGCCATAACAATGCAAATAAAATAACATTTAAAATTTCATTTTATGTTATCTAATACTAACATTGCATTTTACTACTAGAATAAAATAAGTCAACTCATCTAACTTAAAGTTTTTATAGTAAATAAGACTAGCTAATAAGAGGATTTCCTTTTTACCAGAGGAGTAATCCCTCACTGCCTTCTAAATTTCTAAAAGCACCATTCCTTGAAATTATATGAAGAATAAAATATCCTTTCGGTAATAACCTATCATTTAGAAATCTAAAGGCATAGATTACCTGGAAATTATAACCTCTAACTTGTGTATCATTAATTCAAGATCGTCAGAAATATAATCATTACACTCGTTCACATTATTAAGTTAGTGCCTTGTTGATCTACAACCAGGAAACTATTATCAAGTAAATACATCCACCATTACAACGATATAGAATCTATCACCAGCAGATTATAGTTATTAAGGTCGCTCAACAAAATAAATTAGAAATAAACTTGCTTCCCGTGCACATTGAGGTAGTGCGCTGTCATAATCCATCAAATAAAATAAGTAATTAAACTATAGGGCCATTCACACTATTCTTGACCTAAGGCTCCGTTCTCAACAAAGACTAAACTGTTGTCAATCAATAACTCGCTAACAGGGCTAGGAGCACAGGTGTAGGTTCTGTCTAGAAGCAAGGCGCACAGGGGTACAGGTTTTCTAAAAGTTTACGATCCTGCAAAACTACTGTCAAAAGTCCTGTAAACTATAACGACCGCTAAGGTTACTGCCAGTTCAAGAATTAATATAAAAAAATTCGCTGCCAACGACCTGTCTCTCCATTAGACTCCGTCAGTTTTTCTTTTAGGAAATTACTACCAGGATTATAGCTTTGCGATTTCCATTGACTGAAGTCTCCTTTCTCTGGGTTAGCACATTCCCAATTCCCAATGGTTATGTAGTAAAGGCTAGCTACACCAGTCGAATCAGTTATGAAGTTAAAGGAATTTCCATGCACGGTTTGGCACGTAGGGCTACACTATCATCACTAGGGAAGGAGAATACCAACCTGGCAACCGGAAAAACCAAAATAATAAGTAATCTTAAGCTTAGAAACCCTGTCGTGCAAGATTAAACAAATCTGGTTTAAATTAACCAAAAGGTGTATGCTGAAGTTTAAAATTTTTTTTTATTATAGGTCGAGAAGTGAAATCGACTTCCAGTGACACAAGAGAAACCCAAAATGCGCCCATTAAAGGCATAACCCAACACCCAAGGATACCAAGAGTTGAGTCTAAAGGAAAATGCCTAGCACAAGCCACAAGGAGGGATCTTACCTGGAGCTAAAACCTAGGTACAACGCGTCCAGTGTCGTCGCTACCCAACAACAACCGGATCTAAACACAGACTGCGCACACATTTGTGCATCTTTAACCACACAACTGAAGGCATTTGAAACACATTTCAATAAAATGCATAAGCCCGACCAGATCTGAGAAAAGTCATTAGCCAATATAAACCCTGGACTAATCAATCAACACAACCAGCATTATCGCTGAGTAAGATCGGGTGTGAGGAGGTGTGCCAGATACAGTCTAGTAATTCACTGCCGAATGCCCGAATGGGTATAATCACCAACATACCAGAGGATAAATCGCCTTGGCCATAAAAATATAAATTTGCCTTTGCATTATTAGATCTGGATTAAATTTAGAACGCCAGTGAATATAAAATATGATTTGTCATTTAAAATACAAATTGCTAACAGACCCAAGATATAACAATGCCATGGCCATATCTATGAACCGAAGTATGAGTTTGCTTATCTTAATGCAGTCACTACCATGGTTCACTATATAATTTATTTCCATAAAGAAAAACCACTGCTATTACACATTATCACTTGCTAACACACAATAACAATTGAACTACTAAGTACACCGCATCCATGCATATACAACTTATGATTTATAACTATAACAGTGATTGTTTATGACTAGAAAACTATGCAGCAATAAATTTTAAATGCAAATATACCACATCCAGGAAAATACAGCACGAAGAGTAACGCCGAAACTTAAGATCCAACCAATGAACAGTAAACTCAGACCAGAACGCTGACCACAAAATTTTAGGCAATCAATCGAACAGGCAAAAGCTCAAGGCAGAATTCATCCACTTACAATCAACATACAGATCAAGCATAAGTTCCTAATGCATTCTACTCTACAACATAACAAGCGTACCTTTTCCTTGTCACCTGCCTCGAATGACATCCGCACGCTCCGTGCTGCTCCCACTCGTCGATCGTCGAGACCTCACCGGTACCTCCCAGCCAACGCTAGGGGTACTCTACTTTCCCCTTAGCCCCTTGAGCTGCAAAGGGGCCCAAATTGGGAAAACCCAACTCCCCACAAGTAATCAGTCAAGTCACTAATCCAGCAGCATAATGTTACGCTAACAGCCGATCCCCTACTTCCTCCTCCTTTCTCTTCTTTATAGAGTTTTAGCACTTCCAAACTTTCTCTAAATCTCATTTAATTTAAGTTTTAGTAAAAATCTTCTAATAATTCTCCTTCGTACAAGTGTCATCCATCCCCCACTTTCCTCCAATAATTATTTTCTTTAAATTAATAATTGTCTCATTTCCCTCACCCACCTAGAGTTACTCCTAAATTTACTCCTAGGTGTTCCTAGATTCTCTTACAGGTTTTAAATACTTTCCCTAAAATGAAGTTGCTAATTTAGTTCAATTTAGAAGGTTCTTAATTGCAGATTCTTTACTATGTTGACCTTGCTTTTTACCATAAGTTCCCCTCTTTCCCTTATTATGTTTCCTCCATTCCTTAGTTTCCTAAATTTTATAATTCCTTCTTTCCCCTTTTTATTAGAGCCAAAATGGCAGTTGCACAATTTACTCTCTTTTCCTTTTATTATTAATTTAATATCTTTTTACACTTTCACAAGTTAAATAATTAATTTCTTCTTTACTTTTGATATCCACAGATTTTATTTAAGTTCTTACTCTCTTCATTTTTCCCAAAAATTTATGAAGTCCACAACTATTACTTAAGTGGTTTTTTTTGTTTAAATTTTATTATTTTATTTTTATAAGGTATTTTTCTTAAGGGCGGACAAAGTTTTACCCCTAGAGAAGTTTTAGACTTAGAACTTAGATTCTGAATTGGGCGACATTTATTTAGGGAAGTTGTTTTAAAATTTCTTAATGTGTTGTCTGTCTTAGGGCCATCTAGGTTCCTACCTCTATCATCATCATCGCGATGTTCCCTTCAGGACGCACTACGTGCTCCAAGGGTGCCACTCGTCTCTTTTGTTTCTTTTGCGCGACGTTCCCTTCAGGATGCACCACGTGCTCCAAGGGTGCCACTCGCCCTTTTGTTTCTTTTGCGCGACATGCCCTTCAGGATGCACCATGTGCTCCAAGGGTGTCACTCGCTTCTTGACTGATTGGTAGACATCAATAACCCCTGGATTCAACACTCCGCTAGGTGAACTTGTGGGAGATTAAGGGATTTTAAGGAATAAGGGCCCCGCCTTATTGCGCGCCCCTTAGAATCATCATGAGCGACTGTCGCAGTCTGCCCTAGCGGCATCGTGGGTCCTCTCAAACTAGGTAATCGTTAACCTACAGTTCGAGCCACGGTAGGAGTGCTAGTAGGCTGTGGCAGGGCTGTTGTCCACACCTCTCCCTCAACCTCTCTGGTAGTCATGTGTGGCCCCTTTACTCTATATGTGAGTCTGGTCGGCAAGCTATCGTCAGCCTGCATCATCAACAATCGTGTCAGAACATGTCCACATCATATCATCTAATCAAATGCACTAAAATCACAGTAAACAATCAAATCCCAATAACACACTCCCTGACTCGATCTGGAGTCCAAGGGGTTTCGTCGATGCCTCTGCATCCTTAAGGTCCAAAACCCTGCACACTCAGTAAAACCGAGTCAATAGCACCTGTCTATCTCAAATCAATAAAACATCATGTCATCTACCATAACACATCATAATCAAGGACAAATGTTCTAGTATCATGATAGTCCGGATCACTTGCAAGCAAGTGTCCTCAAAGAATAAGTTTTCTCAGTGTGCCAGAGCGAGATGTTACATCAAATGATAAATTGCTAGAGTGGACAAATAACGAATTCCCTACCACTAAAATCAAGAAGCAAAATAGAAGGATGCCTTATCATCATCCAAATGACAAGAGTAATTGTGAACAATGATGAAATCAATATTAAAAACAAACCGACAATCTCAGTTTCTTCAAATGAAGCTCAATTGTGGAATCTTATCATTTCCCAAATCATAGTATTAATCACTAGATAATTTTGTAGAAAACTGAACTAGAGTGGCATGACCCTTTCACAATAATATAATTCTATTTAAAACTTTGTAACTCATATAGTTTCATGTTTTCCATCTTCACATATTTAAGAAGAAAGAATCATGTGAAGGAAATACAAGCTAGAACAAAGGCATAAAACTATTTCTATATAATTTTTTGAGGACAAAGTATCTTGAAGATATAGACAACAAATAGTTTAACCAACATAGAAAATGTAACAAACATAAATATATAAATATAAACAACAACTATTAAATAACGAAAAAAAACAATAATAAATAACAAATGAATAACACATCCTAACTAAAATACATAACCTAAGAAAATTATAAATAATATAAGTATACAACTCATGGCATTGTATCATACATTTCATATATATTATATTCATTATTCCATTATTAAATACTTGTCCTATATGTATTTTAACCTATTATCCTTTTTACATTGGATATTCAGTAAATGAACTTTGTTCATTTCAAAATATCCCCCTTTTCCCAATACTTATTGATCCAGTTGATTACGAGGATGAGGATGTGAATGTATACTCCAGTGCTCAAAGGTCACACCTACACATTGTGGCTACTAGACTTACAATTTTTCCATGTGAAAAGATATAGTAAGTGGATTGTTGACTATGTTAACTTAGAAAATAAAATAGTTTTCAATGATAAGGGCATGTGTATTTCATCTTTCCAACTCAACAATTTTGTAAATGTATTACAAATTTTCAAAGAATAAAGTATATATGGCCACTTGGTAGGTCAAAAAATTAACATAAAGCATTGAGTAAATGGTGAATTGAAGGAAAATAGTTTAAGTCTCAAAATACTATAATTTACTACTCCATTGGTATGAGAAAACCTTACATTTAAGCTATGGACCTATTGAGTATGTTATATAGAGAGAAGGATGCTACCCATTTCAAAGAAGCTTGGGTACCTCTTATGTATACCATTATAAAGGACGTATATGTATTCAATTATGTAGCTACTCTTTCTCACACTATAATGAAGGAATTAGTTAGGGTTAAATATAAATCTGGAGGGTAAGTTGGAAATATTTTCTCTTGTTCCTTTATTAATGAAACATCAAAACCATGGAAAATTCTCCAATAGGCCACTTCTCTGAGCACCATCCCATCTAGTGCAAATCTAGGAAATACATAAGGAGATTCGACGGCCCTATAAATCATAAGGTAGGTGTCATGTTCATTCATATACCATTCTCCTATAATGCTTATAACTTGTATGGATTCTTCAGATAATCTTGGTATTGCTTTTCATAAAATGAATTCAATGGAGTAATAAGTAGTCACAAATTATTGCATATTGCTACATGCCTTTATGATATCCCACAAATCTTGACAATAAACCCTAGTTGATGATTCCGACATGCACTAGGCCCATCCCATTCCTAGGAAATGATTATTAGCATAGATAACATCCAAAAGGTATGAAGACATGAAAAACTTAGGATATATTTCACTAGAATGATTGTTGCTCCAAGTTAGGCTAATCGTATTTGGCTCAATTTCAACCAAACCCATCGCTTCCATGTGATTTAGAAAAAAGAGGATAGATTATATTTGCAAACACTCTCACCCTATATTTCATCCTTATTTAAAGTAAAATTTAGGTCACCACCACAAACTATATTCCCCTTATAAAATATGTTGAGTGCAAAGAGTCATTGCTAGAAATCTTTGTGGTCTTCATAAGGCCCATATATATTGAAGAAAATGATCTCCTGATCCATTTCCTTGTAATATAAATCAATAATAATACCTAAAAAAATTGCATAAAGATTAATGAGAGAACAAATTGAAGAGAATCCCATTATAATACCCCCTAAAGCACTAGTTGAGTCCAACCCCATGAAAATACATAATGGAAATACTTTACATAGATAAACATTTATGGCGTCACAACGTCCCATAGTTTCTTGTATAAAAATAAAATTAAGCCTTTCAAACTCCATTATCCTCTTTAGGGAGAGCTTCTTAGCCACTCCTAGGAGGCCACACATATTAGCAGATAATAACTTCATGGGTTAACTTCCATTGGGGATCATCCCTCTCTAAGGACCATAGAGATTATCTTCTATCTACCCTTTAAGACTTCACTAAATGCTTTTTCTTGTGCATGTTTTAATGTAGTTTTGTGTCCTTCCTTCGAGTGGTCAGGGTCTTTAGTACTATTGAATCCCAAACCCTACAAAGGGAACCAATCCTGATTAGAGGACACACAACATAGAATATAGGGTTCTTGACTCAATGAGGAAGAAATAGAGAATGAAGAAGAGGCCTCATTTTTTACCAGGTATTCAGTTAGAAAAAAATTACCTTCATGGGTTAGGTTGATAGTAATGGATTTTAGGGACCTCTTCTCAGGAGGGAAAGTGAAAACCAAGAACACCAAGGATGAAACCCCCTAGTGCATTCTACAGACTACATAAATTTTCATTCAAAATACCCAGAACAAAAGAGATAAGGTGAGCAGTTATAGTAATAGGATTACTCGTAACAAGGATCTTTCCACACTTTTGCACCATATATCCTCGAGTTGGATCCATTGGGAGGAAATTATTTGAACATATTCCTAGAATAGGTCCTTGGGTGATAAATTCTTCGGTGCAGTTGAGCTATCATTCTCAATCCTGATAGAAATATTCCCAATTAGTACTTTAGTCACTGAATCCTTTGGAGTAGGGACCTCAAGATTTTTAGTATCAAATCCATAAATTAAACATGGTTGGGGAGGAAAGGGAGTCCTATCCCATGTAAATGTTTTTGATTCTTTTGACTAGGCGTCTTCATATGAAGTAGTTGACCCCTGAAAATTTTGAATAAAATTAAATTGTATTCTTCCAATACATGCCCTACCAAATGACAACGAGAATATTGAAAGGGTATGTTAGGATAGTTCAGTGTTCAGTGGTTGTTTGTATATCATTTTCCCTAATATCATTTCAAGAGACTTAAAAAACCCTTTCCAAGGGTCGATTTACACAAGTATACATGCCACTGTATGGATATTACTACTCTCATAGCTTCCATCAGTTGAGGTAAAGGTGTCCAATGAGTCATAGATACCCTTCAAACCATTCCCCATCAATAATTTAGTGGGAAGGTTGGGAAACTTTATCCATGTTGGTACACTATTTAAGGCCTCCTATTATGCATAAAACAAGTGATTCCATGGCTTGGCATACAAGAGATAATGGTTCCAGTACCAATGGTTATGTAGAGTACCCATTCCCTCCTTACATATAAAAATGTACCTAATCCACTTTAGCGAAGGTAAATGGAAAGTGGAATTGTAACCCAAGCTAGTTCTCCAATTTTTATCCACCCAAGTTGACATGGAATGAACCAACATATGATGCCCATGAATTTGCCAACAATCACATATCCCTCCAACTCCTCCACTTGAATTACGTATAGATCCTCTCCCACCACCAAAGAAACACCCCCTCTATAGTTTTTAATGAACTACCAATGCTTTTTAACTAACTTTCCTCAAGTTTTAACCTTCTTTCAACCATGAAAATCCTCAATGTCAACTTTGTCCCCAATAAACCCTAATACTGATACCTCTTCAAAACCTTGAGAAATTAGCGATGAACTAGAGGGACCACCCGAAGAAATGTTGAGTAAGAAGTAGACTTTATAGGCCCTTCCATACACACATAAGTCTCACCAAGGATCAACCTCCAAGGATTTGCATGGGAAAATTGGATCCATGGGAAAAATATTGTAACACCCCCGTCGTTATGACTACATGCGACGCAAAGCAGTGAATTTTGTTTTGTTTAAAGAAGGAAGGCAATGAATGACAACCATTAAACAACACAACTTGACGACGAAAAAAAATTACGCATTTAGGAAACAGACAACAAGGACCCGACATATTAGCACATCATTCCACTGGACGAACCACGTGATAATCAAAGACAGATAAAAATGGCTACCTGCCCAACACAAGAAAGACAATGCCTACAAGTTAAAGGACAACATCAACAACCCGACACATCGGCTTCGATGACCAGTACATAGAAACCTCTACGACGCGCAAAACCAAACACATTAAGGTGTTACAAAACCAAGTACCAACATCTATTACAATGAACCAATGCCCACATCGAGAAGCACAAGAATCCGGCCAGGTTATCATTCACATCTATCCATCAGGGCACCCAATGATCCCCACACCAGGAATCATGCCGTCACAATGAGATAGGCGTGACAGTCACGAAGGCACAACATAACATATGTAGACCAATATCCCAAGGATAAATCCAACTTGCTAGGAGACTGAATTAACTGTCAAAATACATGAAGACTAAACCCAAGCACCCAAACGACAAGTCAACAAGACGCAAAGGAAATCTTACTCCTATGAAAATTATACATCACATTAAATTCCTAAATACATATAAGTCAGGCATTCCTTAAACTAATCCTTCTTTACCATTTATGGAATAACTACTTTTTTTTTAAAAAGAGAATTAGTATAAACACTTAACATAATCAATACTAATACTAGTGTAATGAGGAATGTAATGATGAATTACACCATGTTCACATAGTAAGAAGTATATTCTCTTATATGTACTAGTTAATTTAATTAATTTGAATATTATTAATTTAATTGATATTGAGTTATCAATTTTACTTTATTCCTATTATTCTAATATTTATTATAGATTCATAGTTTTTATTTCGAAGAAGGTTGGGTTCAACATATCACTTGTAGAAATTAAACTTGGATAAAAATATAACAATAATTCCTCCAAACCACTTCAACTAAATCCAGAACATACAGAAACAAGCATTAACATTTCTTAACATATATATAATTTGTTTTATATAAATTAACAATCTAACCACTTATCCCTTCTTATTACGAATGATAGTTAATAATATATATAATCAATGCATTATCAGTCACACAATCAACTTGATTATCTTATCTGATTCGATAATGGTGGAAGTTTTATGGAAGTTATTGTTGAGATTATTTCATATATAAATATAATTACAGTGTAATAATATTTATAAATGACACTAGATAATGTTCAAGAGCGACATACTAAGGATGCCTTAATTTAATGATCAAGAAACATCCAAACCAATGTAACCCCACCTAATGTTATCTAGATAAGGTTATTAATCCTCATAGTAACTCATGTGTTCTCGAATAATGTAATATTCAATTTATAGAGAATGTGAAATATTTGAGATTTTCACTCTAAATTTTAAATGACGAGGTAAATTTTTCATGCACTTGATATGCCCAATAATGTCCGTATATGAAACAATATTTGGATGAAAATTAAGTAAAAACAACTAAGCATTCATCATGAAAACTTAATCATCAATTATTAAATTTATAATGACAATGTTGTTACAAAAATGTGTCATTTTATTATTTTGATGATATTGTATTATATCATATAGTTTAGATTTGAAATTTTGTTATAAAAATTATAATTAGGAAAGATTACTGGATTTACTACAGTCTCACCAAAAATGTATGCCCGAAAGATAACAAGAAAACATGAGGCACACTTTCTCTGTCTGATACAAGTAAAAAGGAATGTTGTCTGATACAAATCGTTGTGTGTAATGAATCTCACTACTATCTATCAGAGATAAACTTGCTATCAAAATTTGTTCTCATCTATATGTAAAATCACGCTGGCATTCACTTAGAAAATACGTTGTCATACAATGAATACGCCGTCACACAACAAAATACATTGTCACGTATAATATATAAATTTGTTGTCGCTAAAATCGCTATAATTATGCCTCTGTCAACATTAAATTTTCTATTGAAACTAAAACTATATCGATTATAATTGTTCCAGCGCAACTGAAACAACATATTATTCACATAACAATTATATCGAGTACATTTGTATTTGCTGTGATTTATCACTCAAATATATCATTGTGATTGGGGTAACTGTTGTGAATACATTTGTGAATGTTGTGATTTATCTACTAAATATATCTTATCAAATATTCGTTGTCTTTTCCACGATATAATTCGCTGTCCTTAAATGGAATCACAATCTATGAT
>ML783962.1:450680-472812 GCA_009831015.1 Picea engelmannii | reverse complement strand
CAGACATTTTGGGTGCAGTCATTCCAGACAGACGTTTGGCGTTACATGCAGGTGTTCCAGAGAAGATCCAACCAAACCCTTCCGACCCATTTCATCATTTGACGAGACGATCATTTTGAGCCATATAGCAGCCGATTCCGACGATGGAATCTTTTGGGGCGCATTCAGTGTCCAAGGAGGGGCACAAACCCCCCAGGGGTCCAGATCCAGTGCCATAGAGATCTGATTCGAGTTCCGACAGACGTCCATTCCAGTATAGAGACCAGGGCGCATCTATTAGAGCAGTTCCGAGCACATTCTGATGGTGGGTTCTTCAGATCGAGTTTTCCAGCTGGTAGCGGTTACCGTATTTCACCGGAATCGTACATTTTTGCTGATCTATCCGTGCATGCATCAAATCTGCTATCTTCTTATGATCACGGGTATTTTTGTTATTTGATTGTATTCCAGTACAGATCCAGGAGATCTGACTGACGTCTAGATTCTTTTTTTCCAGTAGGCTATTGTATTTCCATGCTTGAACCATTATTATTCATGATATTGAGCAGTTGACATTCTATACTCTTGCATGCATCCTTTTATGATTGTTAAACACTAAATATGCAACATGCACATGTAATAACCCACATGCACCTGCAATAACCAACATGCAACCACAATAATCGAAGAACATCTCACATACACGGCTAAAACACATCCAGAAACCCCCAGTGTATCAGATCTGCACACCAGAGCATTAGAACAGTAGAGAATATGCTGATCAGCCGGATCGGGGATATTTCAAAGGTTGGGTATGGATTCCATTTGGACAATTTTCTCACTAAGTATGGGTTATAATGCCTTAAACATGGACAAGGAAGGAAAATAGTGCATTAGGATATTTTTGAATCTTCTTGGGCTTCATATCATTAAATGGGTCCTAGTACCAACATATGAGCTTCTTCTAGGGGTTCATTATAGGCCTTTAAGTGGGATGCGAGTGTCATGGGTAGTTTTTTTCACTCAAAATATGTTTAGACTATGCTACAAGGTTAGGGAATAAAAAGCGCCTTAAATACTAATGTAACCATATCAATCTCAAGTGTGATGAAAAAACCCTAGAAAGAGTGACACGAGACCTCACAAGGGAGTCTTTGCCATAGTAGTTGAATATGAGTTCCATTAAGATGTTTCACACAACATGGATGGATATTGAGGCCTTGACCATAGCCATAGTAGGGAAATGACATAATTATGCCATTGTAATTAGTTTGGGGAGGGAAAAAACATCCTCAACATTTGGGCCTCAGGCTCTAGACACTACTTATTGGGCTAAATTTCCATGAATAACACCTATAAAACCACAACAAAAACGCTCTCTAGGGGGTGTTTGGAATCAAGGTTAGATATGAATACCATTAGGATATTTTCAACAACGAGGATGGTTTTCATTTCCTTGAAAATGTATGATGAAGGAGAACAAGTGCGTCAATATGTTGTTAAATATTCTGAGGTTCAAAAGCCTTGAAAAAGGCCTTGCACCAACACATGATTCCTTTCTAAGGTTTCTTTACAAGAATTTGAATGGGATATAAGTGTTGTGGGTATTGTTTATGCACTAGAAGGGGTTTTTGACCACAAAACATGGTTAATGGGATAAAAAAGGGCCTTAATCCCTAATTTAACCTTCTTGAGCTACAATGGTATGAAAAAATATGGATGTTATAACATGAGCCCTCATTAGGGGGTATTTACCCTAAGAGTTGAATACATGTGCCATTAAGATGTTTCATACTGTAACATCTCTGTCTTGCGCACACCTGACTAGAATTATTCTTTGAGGACACTTTCATGCAAGTGATCCGATTCATTATATGATTCACTGTTTCGATTACAGATTGTGATGATGTTGTGGATATGATGTTATGTTATTTGATAATGTTTATATCGACATGTGTTATTGACTATTTTTTCCTGAGTGTGCAGGACTCTAGACCGATTGAGGATGTCGATGGCATCGATGGATCTCCTTGAACTAAGGATCGAGTCATGGAGAGGAATGTTATGGTTTGAGTGTTTTGATATCACATATGTGACATATAACTAGTATATTATGATGTTGATTTTGGATCGTTGACATGTTTCGTTGTTGGATGTAGGCTGACGATAGCTTGCTAACTAGACTCACATTTGGATTAAAGGGGTCACACACAAAACCATGGATATTGAGGGAGAGGTGTGGCAACATCCCTACCACAACCTACTAGCACTTTTGTCGTGGCTCGAACTGTAAGTTAACGATTACCTAGTTCGAGAGATCGACGATGTCGTGAGGGTAGACTGTGATAGTTGCTCACAATGATTCTAAGGGGTGTGCAATAAGGTAGGGTCCTTATTTCTTAGAGGCCCTTAGCCTCTCACAAGGTCACCTAACGAAGTATTGACTCTAGGGTTTGACGTCTACCAAAATTAGTCAAAAGGAGAGTGACACCCTTGGAGCACGTAATGCATCTTGAAGGGAACATCGCGCAAATAAGACATGAATGCAAGCGAGTGGCACCCTTGGAGCACGTAGTGCGTCTTGAAGGGCATGCCACGATTTTAAGTCTGGCAAGTTAATAAACCTAGTACCTAGAAAACTATGACTCCTTAGGACCTGGTCGGCCTTAAAATGAATGATGGTATGAGTAAAGTTTAATAACTAATTTTTTCCCTTAAAAACACTGTCGCGAAGCCTAGTGAATTTAAAACCTAGGTCGATGTAGAACATGTGAAAAAAAAAAAACTAAATGAACATGTAACAAGAAAGGGGTAAAGAAAATTCAAACATTAATAATAAAGTAAAATTTTAATGAAGAATTAAATTATTAAAAGGGTAAATTGTTGCTTATGTCTAAACTTGCTAATTCTAAACTTAAAGAAAAAATGGAATGTCTAACTTAGTAGGGAATCTAGCCTTTGAAACTTTCTATTTGTGAACTCAACTAGGATTAAATTTAATAAAAATAATCTAATGAGGGTTTGGGAAACTAATCAGTAAGAAAACTCTATAAAAAGGATGGCAGAGGAGGAGTATGGATAACGTCTGGTAGGCGTAAGGTTACGCTGCCACTAATTTTCTTGACTGATTTTTCTTGTGGGAGTTGGGATGCCTAGCTCGATTAGAGAGTGGTAGCTCGACCTTGCGAGGCGAGCTGGGAGATAGCGTTCTTTGGTTTGTGGGCGTGGCCCCTTTGTCGCTCGGGGGGCTTAGGGGAAGAAGAGTACCCCTAGTGTTGGCTGGGAGGTACCAGTGAGGTCTTAGTGGTTAGCAAGCCGGAGTTGTACGGAGTGCAAGCATGGGACAACGAATTCATATTCTTCGCCATCGGTTACGGTACGCATGTGTAAATTTTTATTGGTAAATTAGTTAAGATTTATATGAATATCAATATTGAGATTAATGGCGTCTAGATTTTGAATGTTTATAAAACTCACGCGTTCTTGGAAATATAATGATTTTTTAATTGTAACCATGGTATCTTTTGTTTCATATTGAAGTAAGTGCTGATGTCTACGTTGTTGCTTTATTTAGTAATTACTTGTTTGCTTCGTGGAAGCAGCGATTGGCTGTTGGAACATTGTTACTTCTGTGTGTATACACAGGGCGTAGTGCTTGAGGATCATTCCTTACAGCGTTACCCTTTTTCATTCAAATGCTTGGAGGGGCGAATTCCTCGAACGCCCAGGCCTTGGAGGTGAGGCAAAATTTCTCCCTTAGATGGTTTCTGGATGGAGTATTACCACTTTATCTCGTGGTCGGTTCCTTTAATCTTTGTTGCTACAGCTAATGCATTGAGTTCTCTGCGAATTTTCTCGGACTCTCTACTGGGATATAGAGTTGTGGGTCGGTATCCCCTCTCGGTGCTCAAATCCCATCCTTTGCAGGTTTGCGTTCAAAGTTAACTCAGCATTCTATATCAGGACTATGTTTACCATGCGTTACCTCGCCTCGGTTTACCATTTGATTCCTTGCGGGTTGGGGAGGTAACGCTCGATTCCCGACGTTTGCTTCCCGTTCCACCGCGTTTTAGCTGACAAGATCCCTTGGGTTCCTTTTCCCAAGCTCAACGAAACTGTTGCCCTTTTCCGTGCATTTTTTCCATCTTATTAGGCAGAGGTTATTACCCACTGCTTGTCTTGCATTCTTACTCCAGCCTGTGCTTTTACCTTGCGGTTTTTACCGCGCGCTTTAAGCTTCACGCCCTTTAAGGGAAACTCGTTGTTCACCCAGTTCTCCTCTCGTGATATCTTCTTAGACAGAACTACTCTCGTGATATCCTGACTTGAAGTCGGTTCTTAATCGGATTTTTATACCGATAAATCTTTAATAGACAGAACTCCTCTCGTGGTTACCCTTGTTATTTGGATTTGTGCGGTTCCGTGCAGCTTAATTTCCAACAACACATCTCCCTAAATAAATTTAGTATCAACGTTTCGACAACTGTTGCAGTCGATCAAAAATATCCTTTTTAGTGAAAACCCAAATTACCGTTTACCCAGGAATGATATTCCACTTTAATTCTTTTTCACTAACAAAACTTTAATTACTTGCAAGTGGTGTCAATTGCGATTCTTAGATTTCTCTTAAAATGTAGGCAGATTTGAGAAACCACTGAATTGATGGTTAGGGAACGCCTTAATTAGTGTAAGAACCCATCGATTGTCGAATAGGAACAGGATGACAATGCGCGTGATCCAATTCACTTATAACAACAAATTGTTATTTATTTTGATGAGTATTAATGACAGATTGATTTATTTTATATTCTGAGGTTTTTAGGACAGTTGGGTTGGGATAACTCGACTTATGCTAAATCGACGTAGTTATATCTCGCCAACGCCTTGAACAATATGAAATTATGTGTGGAAATTCTCGCTCACCTTGGGAATAATGTAAATTGTATGGTCGAATGAATGATTGGATACGTGTGAGCCTTTATTTTGGTGAATGTTTGGTTGATCATATTTATGGTTACTTGCGGGCAGTGAAACCATTGTGATGTATGATTGTCTTGAAATTTTCTTACTCTTACGTAATAAAAAGAAAGGAAGGTCGTTCTAGAGAATTTTTTGTGTGTAAATAACTGGTGGACCTTAGATTACTTGTGCCCTTAATCTTGTAAATGTTGATGTTCGATTCTCTAGTAGGAAGGTAGAATGGGTAGCGTCTCTCACGCTTTGACCCTTTAGCGTCGATGATGACTAGTTAAATAAAGAGAACCGTTGCGTGCATCGAATTTTTTTATAACGTATGTTGTGTATATACTAAACCTCTTGCACGTAACAACAATTTGATACAAGGAGTGGTTGCTTGGTCATAGGATCGATCGCATTATGAAGGTTGTCCTTATGTTTATTTAACATCTTTTCTAACGCCTTTAAATTTTCCATGTCGATGGTTTAATACCCAGTTTTCCTTATGCCCCCAAAAGAAAAATCAATGTTGTTGGATTGAATAAAGCTCATTTTAATCTTGCGCAATGATTTGTTGGTTGATTAGTGTTTATTTAAGACTGATGTGAGTTTGTCTAGTAGATAGCTCGTTGCACCATGAATATTTGATGGTTGTACTATTGCACAACGTTGACGATTGATTAAGTTATCTGTTAGTGGGATCACACGTGCACCGTGGAACATTTGTAGTTTCACTGTTGATTTATTTGTTGGGTTAAGTGCACATCTGGAGATGTAGGAGCATCGTATAAAGCCAAAGACACACGCCTAACCAAAGGAGACAACTGGAAAAGCGCCAATGCATGTTTTGAAATGTTTTAAAGATTAATGAATGGACATTAATATAATAGATAGGAAGAACGTGCAATTGCATTTATAACTGCAAATCTAAACTGATTTTAGAGTGTGTGCTCCTATCTGCCAGATGTAATAGACATTTATGATTGTTTAATGCAAGTAGGTAGATATGAATGTTAGATTAGACAGTTTTAGGAGCGTAGGAGATAGGAGGGAAAACAGATGATAGACACCCTCAACCCTTGTATCATTGTAACCTAATTCAGAATCCTTAAGATGTAGAGCTATGGAAGAGAATACAGGAGAATAGAGAATTTCATGCATTTTCGTTGTTGATATTTACCACGTACAGGAGCACTAGAATTAATAGAAGAAACCTTTGATTCCAATCTATGTGTTTGTTATGGTTGTTGGAACCACCTATTAAATGGTATGTTGCTGGCTTGTTTGCATTCTCTATGTGCATTCTAATTCAATGCCAATGTGTGTGTATATGCTCTAGAATTCTATGTTGAATGTTTGAATTTCGGGTAAGAGGAAAATGAGTTTCAATTGTTTCTCTTTCTGAGAACTACTGCAAAGAGTGAAGTGGAGGATCCGCAAGGAGTGTGTCGACCAGACTCAGAGTTTCATCTCAGAACTTTGAGAAGAGATTCAGATTTTGTTTTTACAGACACAAGAGCCGTGCAAGGTGTGTGGAGGCTGAGCGAAGTCTTGGATTTTACAAATCTAGGAGGAAGGTTGAGAGACTACTGTTGCAAGGAGTGCACAGAAATGAAGACCCTAAATAACCAGAGGTTATTTGAAAGTTGCTTCAAGGAGTGCGTGCAGGGACCCTTTTGGGAGGTCTCTAGTTTGCAAGTGGAAACTCAGACGGGTTAGAACCTCTCAATTATTCCAAAGGGAGTCATGGGTGGAAGTGATTCATAGGAGTCAAGTTCAGGAGGAAGGATGCCAAGTCATTTGGCTAGAAGTCTTGAGAAGTGAATCGGACGGTGGAATCGTTTCAAGATGAAGTGTCGAAGTCCCGAGAGCTGTTGAATCTCGTGGAATAATGAAGGGATTAAGACTAAGTGACTTTCAACACCCATAAGCTCAGGAGGAGTAGTGACCGTTAGATCCGGATCAACAAGGACCGTTGATCTTGCATGTGAATTCACACATTGGAGTTCGGGGAGTGGAGTGACCAGTGGTTTGGGTCAAGTGTTGCAGATTCCCGGTTAGCGAAATCCCCATACAACGAGAGCCATTGGATCGAGGGAGGCTTGCATCCATCTATCTCGTCCAAGGAAAATTTTTGGAGGTGGGGAATCATAAAGGAAGAGGAATTGATGTTGGCTGTTCGCTCGAGTCCTGAAAGCCGGAAGATAGTGGGTGACAAGTGGTGTGTGCTCATCTCTTTGGAGGAGTCAACCTTTGTTGACATTTTGTGTTTCGTCCATTGCAAGAGCTGTGGCATTGCATCGAGAACCTCCAACTCACGAAACCCGAAATCCTTCGCGGGCTTAAACAAAGGGTTTAATTAACTCTTGGTGTGGTTTTGGAAAAGATCCTGAGCAGATCTCGGCTTGAGGGTAGGGGGTCTGCATCAGTTGTGGTATCATAGAACAAAACAAATTCTTTGCTTTCTGTCGCAGAGACAAGAAGAGAGGAATTCTACAACCATGCCACCGAGAAGAAGAGAAAGGGAAATCCCTGATCCTACAGTGGAAAGAGAAATGCGTGAATTACGTGCCAGGCTTGATGCTATGGAGACAACATAGAGTCGCACAGTTAACGCTGGGGATATCAGTGAAGATGAGAGAGAAAATGAAGCTGAAAATGAAGAAGTTGTAGTAGAAGATGCTGCGGAAGAACACTTATTCAAGGTTGTTGCTAGGATAGGTTCTAGGGCCAAAATGGACATTCCAATGTACGAAGGCAACTTGGATGTTGAAGAGATTCTAGACTGGATTAGAAATCTAGACAAATACTTCGACTATGAGGATGTCGAGGAAGACAAGAAAGTAAAACATGTCGTTAATAGACTTAAGGGGCATGCAACGCTATGGTGGGATGAACTGCAGGCTGATAGACGTTGCAAAGGAAAGCATAAAATCAAAAGCTGGGATAGAATGGTTGCAAAAATGAAAGCCAAGTTTATACCCAGAGATTATCAAATAAATCTATTTCGAAGGATGAAAAATTTGAGACAGAAGCTGATGTCAGTGAAAAATTACAGTGAAGAGTTCTATAGGATAAACATCAGAGTAGGTCATTGAGAAAACGATGATGAAAAAGTTGCCAGGTATATGAATGGTCTATGGTATGACATTCAGGACGAGATGAGCATGGTGACCATCCGAACTGTATAAGATGCTTATCAGATGGCTCTGAAAGCTAAAGAGAAGCTGAGCTGGAAGCAAGGTCAAAGAGGCCGAGGCAAAATTCAAAGCAGAGGCAAGACGATTACCCTAGACAGAACTCAAAGACCTAAAGAAGAAGGGAAGAAAACTCAAACTCAACCTGAGAGAGGAGTAATCTCATAGGGAAGGCAATATGCTGATAGAAATACTTTTCCTCGAGTTAGAGGAAGAGGAAGAGGCAGAGGAAGCGAAGTGAAATGCTTTATCTGTGGAAAAATCAGACATAAATCCTATGAGTGTCCAGATAGGAAGAAAGATGGTGGTGAAACTCGCATTTCCGAAGCCCAAGGATGGAATTTTGAGGTAGAGGACGCTGAGGGTGGAAGATCTTTGATGATGCGGAAAGTTCTGTTAAAACCAAAGAAAGAGCCAGAGAACCCAGCCCAAAGAAACAGTCATTTTCAGACTGCTTGCAAAACTAAAGACAGGGTATGCAAGGTCATAGTAGACAGCGGTAGCACAGATAATCTTGTATCTACGGAAATGGTAGAAAAACTGGAGCTGGATACTGTTACGCATCCAAGCCCATACAAAGTTTCGTGGCTACAAAAAGGACATCAGGTAAATGTCACTGAACAATGTTTAGTTGAATTTAAAATAGGAGGATATAAAGATGAGATATTGTGTGATGCTATTCCCATGGATGTTTGTCATCTATTGCTGGGTAGACCATGGAAATATGAAAGAAACGTGGTGCATGATGGGAGAAAGAACACGTACACTCTGGAGAAAAGCGATAGGATGCACATGTTGTTGCCGATTAAGGATAAAGAGGTGAAAACAAAGATGAGCAACACTATACTTCTCATGAGTGGGAAGGAACTTCTTAAGGAAGTCAAGAAGAAGGAAGACCCACAATTCATTGTGGTTAGGAAGCCCATAATTGTTCTGAACAACACTAAGATAGATGATTTACCGAAAGAAATCCAGGAGTTGTTGGAAGAATTTGCTAATATAGTAGTGGACGAACTACGTCGTTCGTTGCCACCTATCAGGAGTATAAGTAATCATATCGATCTTATACCTAGAGCCAGTTTTCCAAACAAAGAAGTGTACATGTTGATGCCAGAGGAGAATGTAGAAGTTAAGAGACAGGTCCAGGACTTAATGGATAAAGGATTTATTCGGGAGAGCTTGAGTCCATGCGTTGTTCCGATAGTTTTCAGCCCAAGAAAGGATGGGGGTTGGAGAATGTGTACAGACTCAAGGGAAATCAACAAAATTACCATCAGGTACAGGTTTCCATTACCAAGGATGGACGAATTGATGGATTGCTTGAGTGGAGAAAAGTTTTTTTCAAAGATTGATTTGAAAAGCGAATATCATCAAATTAGAATGAGAGAAGGTGATGAATGGAAGACAACATTCAATATGAATGAAGGGATATATGAATGGCTTTTCATGCCATTTGGATTAACAAATGTGCCCAGTACTTTCATGAGGTTGATGAATGAAGTCTTGAAGGATTTCATTGGGAAATTCGTCATTGTATATCTTGATGATATATTAATTTTCAGCAAAACTAAAGCAGAACATTTAAAGCATTTAGCTGCAGTGATGAGGAGGTTACAAAAACATAAATTGCTGATCAATATGAATAAGTCATCATTTATGAGGGCATAAATCATTTATTTGGGTTTTGTTATCTCTGCAAATGAATTGAGAATGGATCGGAAGAAGATAAAAGTGATTAAGGATTGGCCATCGCCGAAGAGCGTATTTGAAGTTCGAAGCTTCCATGGTTTGGCTAGCTTCTACAGGAAATTCATTTGAAACTTCAGTGGAATTACCGCACCGATGGATACAGTGAAGAAAAGGCATAAATCTTTTCATTGGATGGAGGAAGCAGAGAAGAGATTCAACCTGCTGAAGAAGAAGATCACTGAGAAACCAATTTTGGTTTTGCTAGATTTAAGCAAGACATTCCAGGTCAGGTGTGACGTGAGTGGATTTTCCATTGGAGCGGTATTGAGCCAAGACAACATACCGATCGCGTATTTCAGTGAAAAACTGAATGAAGCAAAGATCAAGTACTCCACATATGACAAAGAATTCTATGCAATCATACAAGCGCTGAAGAAATGGAGGCACTATTTGGTTTCAAAGGAGTTCATTCTGTACATTGATAATCACGCTTTGCAATTCGTGACTCGACAGGAGAAGTTGAACCAAAAGCATGCTAAATGGGTTGAATACATGCAGAATTTTACTTTTGTGATTAAGCATATTTCTGGAACTGCAAACAAAGTTGCTGACGCTTTGAGCAGGAAATGTTTGCTTATGAAGGAATTCAGAGTAAAGACTTTGGGTTTTGATAACCTCAAAGAAATGTACAGGGATGATCGAGACTTCAAAAAGGCATATGAGGTGTATTAGAATCCAATTCTCAGGGATAGAAGCCAATGGACTGAATACATGATCCAGGATGGATTATTGTTCAGGGGAAATCAACTACGTATTCTGAAATGCTCCATGAGGGAGAATTTGTTGAAGGAAAAACACAACGAAGTATTTCCCAGACACTTCGGTCATGGTAAAACATTCTCAAAGTTGAATGGATCATATTTCTGGCCAGAGATGAGGATAGATGTGAAGAAATTTGTGGACAAGTGCAGAATTTGTCAACACACAAAAGGAAAAAGGCAGAACACAAGGTTATACCAACCGTTACCCATACTGGAAAGGCCGTGGGATGCCGTGAGCATGGATTTCGTATTGGGACTTCCAAGGACACAAAGGGGATATGATTCAATATTTATGGTAGTAGACAAATTTTCAAATATGGAATATTTCATACCATGCCAGAAAACCAGTGACGCAACTCATATTGCAAACTTGTTTTTCAAGGAAGTCATCAGACTACACGGCTTGCCAAGGAGTATCGTTTCTGATCAGGATACCAAGTTTGTAGGACATTTCTGGAGGACTTTATGGAAGAAGTTGGGGACAAATTTGTCTTTTATCTCAACATATCATCCTCAAACAGATGGATAGACTGAGGTCGTGAATAGGAGCTTGGGAGATTTGTTAAGGAGCTTAGTGACTGAACACCACAGTCAATGGGATCACATTTTACCACATGCAGAATTCACTTACAACTATTCACTCAATAGAGGCACAGGGCAGAGTCCATTCTAGATTGTATATGGAATGCAACCAAGGGGAGTTTCTGAATTGAAAGATTCATAACAAGTTGAATTTAGAAGTGCTAGTGTAGAGGACTTTGCAGAAGGAATGAAGGAGCTTCACAGCAGAATCAAGGAGCGATTGCAGAGTTCAAGTCAATAATACAAGCGTAGAGCAGATCAACATAGGTGAGAACTTCAATTTTAAGTTGGTGATTTGATTCTTGCACATTTGAGGAAAGAGAGGTTCCCAAGGGGAACATACAACAAGCTAAAGATGAAAAAGATTGGACCGTGCAAGGTCATAAGGAAATTTGGGACAAACACATATGAGATTGAATTACCCAATGGGGTTGGAATCTCACCGATATTCAATATCGTGGATTTGTACCCCTACAGAGCTAAGGAAGAAGGAGCAGAAGATAAACAAGAAAATATTAAATGGACAAAACAAATGCCTGTAGCTGAAAAGCCACATATGGAAAGCATAATTGACAAGAGGATTAGCAAAAAGACCAGGAGAAAAGATTATTTTGAATACTTGGTCAAATGGAAAGGACATCCAATTGAATATGCCAGTTGGGAGGATGAAACAACAATTCAAAAGAATGGACAAAAAGTGAAGGAACTCATGAAAATTTTCAAGCAAGGGAGTATGATGCAGGAGCATCGTATAAATCCAAAGACACGCGCCTAACCAAAGCAGACAGCTGGAAAAGTGCCTGTGCATGTTTTGAAATGTTTTAAAGATTAATGAATGGACATTAATGTAATAGATAGGAAGAACGTGAAGTTACATTTATAACTGCAGATCTACACTGATTTTAGAGTGTGTGTTCCTTTCTGCCAGTTGTAATAGACATTTATGATTGTTTAATGCAAGTAGGTAGATATGAATGTTAGATTAGACAGTTTTAGGAGTGTAGGAGATAGGAGAGAAAACATATGATAGACACCCTCAACCCTTGTATCATTGTAACCAAATTCAGAATCCTTAAGCTGTAGAGCTGCGGAAAAGAATAGAGGAGAATAGAGGGTTTCATGCATTTTCGCTATTGATATTTACCACGTACAGGAGCACTGGAATTAATAGAAGAAACCTTTGATTCCAATCTATTTGTTTGTTATGGTTGTTGGAACCACCTGTTAAATGGTATGTTGCTGGCTTGTTTGCATTCTCTGTGTGCATTCTAATTCAATGCCAATGTATTTGTATATTCTCTAGAATTCTATGTTGAATGTTTGAATTCCAGGTAAGAGGAAAATGATTTTCCATTGTTTCTCTTTCTAAGAACTCCTGCAAAGAGTGCAGTGGAGGATCCGCAAGGAGTGTGTGGACCAGACTCTGAGTTTCATCTCAGAACTTTCATAAGAGATTCAGATTTTGTTTTTACAGACACAAGAGCCATGTAAGGTGTGTGGAGGCCGACTGAAGTCCTTGATTTTACAAATCCAGGAGGAAGGTTGAGAGACTACTGTTGCAAGGAGTGTATGGAGTCGAAGACCCTAAATAACCAGAGGTTATTTGAAAGTTTCCACAAAGAGTGCCTACAGGGACCCTTTTGGGAGGTCTTGAGTTTGCAAGTGGAAACTCAGATGGGTTAGAACGACTCAATTATTCCAAAGGGAGTCGTGGGTGGAAGTGGTTCACAGGAGTCAAGTTCAGGAGGAAGGATGCCAAGTCATTTGGCTAGAATTCTTGAGAAGTGAATCGGATGGTGGAATCATTTCAAGAGGAAGTGTCGAAGTCCCGAGAGCCGTTGGATCTCGTGGAATAGCGAAGGGATTAAGACTAAGTGACTTTCAACACCCATAATCTTAGGAGGAGTAGTGACCGTCAGATCCGGATCAACAAGGACTATTGATCTCGCATGTGAATTCACACCTCGGAGTTCAGAGAGTGGAGTGACTAGTGGTTTGGGTCAAGCATTGCGGATTCCTGGTTAGTGAAATCCCGATACAACGAGATCCGTTGGATTGAGGTAGGCTCGCAACTGTCGATCTTGTCCAAGGAAAAATTTTGGAGGCGGTGAATCATAGAGGAAGAGGAACTGTTGTTGGTTGTTCACTTGAGTCCCAAAATCCAGAAGATAGTGGGTGAAAAGTGGTGTGCGCTCGTTGCTTTGGAGGATTCAACCTTCGTTGACATTTCGCGTTTCGACCATTGTAAGAGCTGTGGCATTGCATCGAGAACCTCCAACTCACGAAACCCAAAATCCTTCACGGGCTTAAACAAAGGGTTTAATTAACTCTTTCCATGGTTTTGGAAAAGATCCTGAGCGGATCTTGGCTCGAGGGCAAGGGGTCTGAATCAAAAATAGTGGTTTCCCTTACACCTAGAATAAGGTAAACTTGTTTTCATTGTGCCCTCTATTGTGTCCTTATATGATTGATTTAGGATTCACTTCTCCTATGCCTCAAATTTTTAAGTTGTTGTGTTGATTACTAGAATGTTATGGTGCCTTGACAATCATTGGATTATGTGTCATTAATGTCGCTATTATTGTGGTGTGTAGTTCCTGATGCAAATAAAAAAAAAATTACTTGTTGTTTGTCGCTTTTGTTGTCATAACGATGAGGTCCTTACACATGCACAGTTGATGGGTCTTCAGGCCTTTACCATAGCCATGGTAGGAAAACAACATACTTAATACCTTGTCATTTGTTTTGGGAGGGAAGTAATATCCTCAATCACTAAACATAGTTTCTCTCACTCAAGTGAAATTAACATTGCTTCATACCAACACACAAGAGAATGGATGGTTTGTAGGCCCTTAAACATCATCAAATACTAAAAAACCTTATATTAAGATGTTATTGAAGCTTCTTAATATCAACAACCTTGATAAAGTATTCGAACAAGTGTTAAGGAATACATAGGGTTGGGGCGAACACAATAACTTAAGACCTACTGAAACTTCTCAAGCTCTAGCACTATGAACAAAATCTAGAAACCATGACATGATCCCTATTTAGGGAGTCCTTCACATACAATTTGAATATGGGAAATTTTATTCAGACTTAGGCATCATGGATGGGTGTAGGGTATGTGACCATAGTTAAGGGAAGGAAATAATAACCTCTAGCCCTAAACCTTGCTTCTCACTCTCAAACACCATGGGCAAGACCTTGAACCTCCAAATATGGCCTCTCTTGGTTAAAAATCACATACATGGGTGTTATGGGAACCATCACTAGGATAGTTGTTCCCAGAAAATGTGTCTATAGGTCTATCCAAGGTTATAGGAGGAGAATAATGGGCCTTGTTACCTAAATGACCCTTGTTGGGATCAATCTCCATGAACAACACTTAATAATCACAAATATTTTACAACTATAGTGTTGAGTGCATTCTTTAACAACCACATGATACCCTTGTATGGTATCTCCAACCTACTAGAGTGATACTTGCTGAATTATTAAACTAAAACACATTCCCTAAATGAAATTTTTTCTTGGGCCCACACCATGAATAATTTTCTAGACCTTGATTAGGGTTCTTTATCATTTGAGTGGGATACAAAATCCATGTGTATGTTTTCTGCATTAGAAATGTTCTCTGAGTTATAAACATGGTCATTGTGTGAAAAAGGGGCTTACACCCTAAATGAAGGTCCTTTCAAGCTTAATTCTCTCATTGGGGGAGGGAAACACTTGGGCCTTAGGACATAGAAGGTTCTTCTTAGGATTAATCGCGATGAAAAAAAACCACAACAACAACATAAATCCTCTCTAGGGGGTGTTTTTCATCAAGGTTGGATATGGATTCCATTAGTATTGGTCATAGTTCTTTAAACATGGTTGAAGAAGGAAAGCAAGTGCGTTATGATATTTTTGAATCTTCTCGATCTTAAGAGCCTTTAACAAGTGTGCATACCAACACATGAGTTATTTAAGTGGGATATGGGATATCACTTCCATTAATTGTTTTTGGGAATTAGTGATGGCTCTAGGGGCCAAAACATGGTTAAAATGAAAAAAGGTCCTTACATAAGAAAAATAACCTTCTAGGCCTCAAGCACCATGAAGAAGGTGTTGGGCACAGGCTTATTTTGAGGAAATATGGAGGATAAAACCCAATTTTGGAAAAGAAAAACTTGAAGGAAAAGAAGTACGTGCGAAGGAAAGCCGCATGCAAAAGGAGGAAATCATGCAAGGCACACAAGAAGGAAAACCTAACCATGTTAGGGTTAGGGTTTTGGTAAGAGATGGTAACAATTGGTAAACTTGTAATCTAGTATAAATAAGAACCTAGGAGGTCTAGGTTGGGGTTCCAAGTAGTTGTTCAGGTTTTGAGCTATTGTGATACCTTTTTGTAAGTTGTTGAGTTGTAGAAGAGTGAAGCAACTAGATATTGAGGGTTAAATCAGAGGCTGATGATCTTGGAGTGATCTAGTTCACCTAAGAGAGGTTGTGGAACCTTTTATCAATATTGTGTGATCGGAATTGTAACAATGCCATTTCTTATAGAAATCTAAATAAAATTGCCTAATAAGCGAGATCTTTGTGGACGTATCCTAGGAGGGGGTGAACCACAGTAAAACGTGTGTAGTGTGTGATGCATGAATGTCTGTTTACTTTCTATTAATAGTTGATCATCTTTAATTCTCGTTAATGATTGATTTACACATATGGATATTGCATGAAAGGGTTTAACAGATGAGTGGATGTTAATAATAATAGATTGAGTAATCAGTTTAAGGCCTGAGAAATATTAATTACAATCCCAGATCCCCACTCTTTCTTAGACTGCAAGCACCTGAGGATTGCAGTCCCCCATAGAACTATCTCCGGTGAGACTGCACAATACATTATGTGTGTTGTTTTTCCTTTTGGTGTATTAGGAGGGTCGATCGTTTTAGAGGGTTTTGTTGGAAACTTGTTTAGATATGAACGTGGGTTAGCTCAATAAGTATATATACATATTGATAGCCAACAATTGGTTTTGTTTCCAGCTGGAACTGCATGGGATTGAGTGAATGAGATCCGTAAAAGAAGCATGTGGAGAATGAAGGTATAAAAAGGGAATGTTAAGACCGTGGAATCCAAGGAAGGAGGAGATATAAATATGGTTGAAAACAAAGGATATTGATTTTGCACAGAAAGATAACAAAAACCCTAAATTAGCATTATGCAAATATCTGGACAAATACATGTTTAGTGACTTGCATGAGGTATTTTGTCTGTCATTTCTCGCATGTGTTGCAAGAGTGGATATTGAGGTTAAAAGACAACCACCCTGCAAATAAGATCAGACATCTAGAGTGGAATCCTTTGGAGATCGTGTAGTTACAACAAGTTAACAACAAATTCACATGTGTTGTAGATTTATGGTTAGACAATATTATTGTAGGGTTTATCACATAATTTGCAGTAGATACCACAAAGTCTTACAGCGCAGGAGAACAAGACTTTATAAAAGGACCTATAGGTAGGTATATTGGATATTTGTATACTTCAATCAAGATGTTATTGTATAACAACGATGTGATGACGATGGAATAAAAAAACTAAAATTCCCTGCATGGATGGGTAAGGGGGGAAGCAATGAAAAGAGGTGGAAAAATGGATGAAGAGATGGATAAGGAAAGAAGGAGGCCATGGACCCAATCATGATGGAGGAAGATCAGATATATCATATAATTGCAATAGATGAAAATACATGCAGTGGAATACCCTACCAATATAAGATGAATAATAAGAAGAGATCCATAACTGATAGAGAGGGCTTGAAAAGTGATGAGGAAGAGGTAGATGATCTCCTTGCTATGGAGCAGATAGAGGAAATATTGTGCACAACATATGAAAGGAAGATAAGAGGTCTAAGGGCAGGAAAATAAGGTAGAAGTCCCATCCATGTCAGTGTCATTGTGGAACCCATAACCCCATGTGCGACTAGTACACTAGAAACAACACCACCATTCAAAAAACTGAATTTTAGTGGAAGAAAGACAACATGAAATATATCTAAACAAGGAGAAGTAACTGGAGGATCCAGTTCAGGAAGTAGTAGTCAAATATCTACACCATGCAAAGGTATTAGTTCATTACATTTCAATATGGTAGGACATGATTGCACCATTAGGTTACCATAATTTTGGGGAGAGGCATCTTAGGACCCTGAAAATCATTTGTTCATTTGTGAGAAGATATGGGAAGGAAAGAAAATAACATACGAGGATACAAAACTTGCACAGTTAGATATCAAACTAAGAGACCTCGCACTGTACTGGTACATGAGCCTAGCTGTAAACAGTCCACCAGGAATACCAAGGATGATTGCAGATGTTAAGAAGCTATTGATAAATGGATTTCAAAAGCCTAGTTCAAAATATCACTACATGAATGAGACGATTGAAATCAGGTAGAAACTAGGTGAGTCTATTTGGGAGATTGATTAGAGGTTTAAGAATCTTAAAGGTAAGTTGAAGTATTTCATGACTGACATGCAACATAAACATCTCTTTGTGAATTCATTGTTAACACATTTGAAATACCCATTGAGATAACACAAGTTTCAAACTCACGTATAGGCTCTACAAGAATCCCTACAACTGGAAGAGAACCAATATTAGAAGACAGATCCAACAATAGAGGAGATAAAGGAGGATCTGAAGAACCTCACATTTCAAGAGAACCACAATAAGGTAAAGAGAAAAGAGAATATTTTTGGTGTACCACATGCAGGACAGAAGGACACCACAAGAATGAATGACCAACTTTCGTGCAATACATGGAAAAAGGAGTACCAAATCCTTTTCCAATAGGAGGACCATGGTGCGAGATATGTAAGAAACATGGGCATGATCCATATCATTTTCCAATGATGCAGAAGTACCAAACAATACCCAACAGATCATACTACAAATTTTGCAAGTCAGTAAGCCAGGATGATAAATATTGTATGATGATGGAGGTGATGAGGGAAAGAAACTCAGATACCTATAGGGTGAAAGAAGAAATGATGACAAGGAAATATGCACCTCATTTCAACAAGGTACCACCTCAATATAATAATTTGCAACAACAATATAACACTGCACAACCTTAGTATAACCCCACATAGTATAATCAAGGGCCTTAGTACAACAAACCACGAGGAGATTGAACTGGATATAGAGGTGGAAGATAAGGTAGAGGAGGATTTGGAAGAGGAAGAGGTCTAGTAGTGTGCCACAACTTCCAACAACTATGACATTATGCAAGGGAATGCCCACTTCCACCAATGACATGTATGTACTGTCGCACATCAGACTATGACACAAGAGACTGTCAGACATTATTAGGAAAGATCCAAGATAAGAGAAACCAGAATAACCAAAATGTTCAGAATGTTTTGTAGCAGAGTGGCCACAGAGGACGAAAATAGCATGGGGGATCTAGTTGATCTGCCCACTGATAAGGACGAAGAAGTGAAGCCGAGGAGACTGCATAAATAAAGCCATCCATGGGAGCATATGGATGAGATAATTGAGCAGATCACAAGGCTGATGATCAGATCAACAGAACTGGTCAGCAAAGAGAAGCTGAGCAAAGGAGAACCTTCCATAGTAGCAGGGTAGCAGCAGCAGCGAACCAGTGGAGCAGATGGACAACTCTAGAGAACTTTTTGGGATCCAGGTGGATTTCAATAGTGATGTTGGAAAGCTCATGAGAAAGAGCTCATGATTTTTGCAGCTGAGGAGTATGATGCAGGAGCATCACTCCAATGTCATCAAGAACCAACCATCTAGCACATCAAGCACACGTTCAATGGAGAGGAGAGGCGCAACCCTCTAACTTTTAAATTTCAAATTTTGAAATTGTATTAGATGTTGTAAGGCTGGTAGAGCCAAAATCCATGCATGTACGTAGGATTTAGATAAAAGTTTCCTTAAATGGTTGTAAGGATAAGATCTAGATCCGATTCAGACTGGACATCCATTCAATGTAATTGAATGTAAATTAATGAGAGTTGGTGAGGATGGAGGGAAGTGCTCGAGGAGCCCCCTTTTGTAAAAAGATCTTCTTTTATTTTTTAGTTAGGCTAAGGAAAATAAGAATAGATAGAATAGGGAGAAGAGAGGAGAGCCGAGACTCTGTTGCATTTCGAGATCGAACACATTGTAAATATGCATTTCATATTAATACAATCAAAGAATTTTTTCTTGCATGTTATCTTGTGTTTGGATTCTTTGTGGTTTCATGCAAGAGTGCATGATAGAGTATTGCAGTCTCTGAAAAACCAGTGTAGGAGTGCACTTATGAATTCTGCGGAATTTCAGAAAAAGACGTGACAGGAGGGTGCACCAGAGGAAGTCATTAACTCAAGGAAGAAGCCTCAAGGTTGTTGAACACCTTGAAGGAGAAACTGTGTAGAGGAGAGCACATAGAGAAGGAGAAGAATTGCTGAGAATTCTATAAAGGCTCTGCCAGGAGGGCATTGAGAAAATGCACAGGATGCATTGAGAAGAACTCTATTTTGAGTTCAGTGAGAAGACAAAACCAATAAGGATTCTGTGGAAACTCTGCCAGGAGGGCATTAAGCAGTTTCATAGAGTGCACTGAGAAGAACTCTCTTTTGAGTTCTGAGATAAGACAAGTTTCAAGGAGAGACACTTATAGAGTTACTGAATACTCTGTTAATCTTAGGAAAAAGGGCTTGAGTAGAAGGTCGTCAGGAGGACACCAGCTCTCCCTTTTTAGGACACAGAAGGGCGAGTCCCCTAGAGGCTCGGGTAAATAAAGCTCAGGATGGATAGCACAGTTGTGTGCAAGGACCCTGCAAGGAATGCAAAGGTTGAGAAACCTTTGGAGGTTTCACAGTCGACAAATCTCAGGAGCGATAGTGTTCCTAGAATGCAGGTGATATCCAAAGGAATTGAGCTAGCAGAGGAAGCAAAGGCCGAGGCCTTTTGGAGCAAGAAATCTTCCAAGGGAAAGGAAGAAGGCCATGCTCAAGGTAGAGCACAACTACTGTTAGATCAGTTGGAGAGGCGAGATCTGGGTCGTTCAAGTCTACGTCTAGACACACGCAGGAAAGCGTACAAGGAAGAGAAACAGATCTAGGCCGTCAGATCTAGTGCAAATGACCGATAGCCATCGAATCTAGAGGAAGGTGCACAGAGTTTAAACTATGGGAGGTTATGCAGGAGAAGAGCTGAAACGGACGGTGGACACGCTTTGTGGAGAAGTGTCTAAGATCCCATGGATCGTCGGATCTCACAGATCAATGAGAAGGTTAAGGTTGAGTGTCTTTTAGTATTTCGACATTTTTGCATTTCAGGGTTCGGCATTTCGGCAATCCCGATGACAAGGAGCTGGGGCACTTGGCATTGAAAACCCCGAAGTCGTGAAATGTGACGTGTTCTTGGATCAGGGCATGGTCATGGAGGAAGCAACCACATAGACCGAGGTTTGGTCAGGGGTTAACAACCGTTGAGCCCATTTTGACATTTTAGCATTTCGGAGTTCGGGGTTTGGAGCGGCAAGTGATTTTGGAATCACTGCATTGTGAACTCTCGGTTAATGGAACTCTGAAAGGATCTGGACCATTTGATCCAACTCATCGAGAGCCATCAGATCTTGTCTGTGAATTCCCATATCAGAATTCAGGAATTGGCGCGACAAGAGATTTTGGAGTCACTGCATCATGAACTCCCAGTTCGCGAAATCCCGAAAAGATCTGAGCCATTTTGGGAATTTGGGGATTCAGAAACTGGGGATTTGAAAGGGAAAGGAGTGAAGGAGCCAAAGCCCATTAAGCCCTTTTCGACATTCTTGGACCCGGGTGTTTGAGAGGCTAGGGGTCGGGAGACGTGGATTCCCAACTAGTGATATCGTGAAATCCCGAAAGCATTCTTAGAAATAACACCCCTTTTTGGCATTTCGGCGTTTTGGGGTTCAGAAAGTAGAGGAGGCAGTGGTTTGGGTCGCTTCATTTCAAACTCCCAGTTACCGAAATCCCGATACAGCCAGGACCATTGGGTCGAGGGAGAGCTCTATTTCTGGTTCGGTGAGAAGGAGGTGAAGACTCACGCCTGGTGCACATTGTCCAGGTGGGGTTTTCATGGAAGGACCTATGGATCGAATTCATGGGGTTCCAGTTAGGGCCCGAAAGAACTATTTAATTTCTGCGGATTCGAGGAAGATCGATCCTGTGCGGATCTTGGCTCAAGGGTCGGGGGTTTGCATCATCTTCCCTTGTAGGACTTAATCTCTCTAAGAATGTGGATTGACGAGGTCACCTCACTCGAAAGATATTTGAGTTCCAACTTGCAGCGTTAAAAAAAAGTAACTGCCTAGGTTTTGTTTAAAGTGATACAGGTTCCACCTTAGGATACTATTATCGTGATAGTTTTATACCAGGCTCCTATAGATATCTGGTTACTGGTATCTTCAATTCTTAAAGGAAAAGACAAAGGGGAAACCCTATATTGAATACGATTTCACTATTTAATAGTTATGATTGCATGTGTTATGTAAAATTTGAAGACTCATTTTAAGTGTTATACCAACTCCATAATATGTAGTATTTTTATGTATTTATATCAATGAACATTTTCTCATCGGTTACTATAATGAAAAGGGATTGTAACTTTATGCTCCATTAATATAGTCAGATTTAATGGAAAATACTTGAAATCTCAAGTTGGTCAAAAGTCAATAAACAACTTTCTGTGTATTAGATGTTTATGTATCTCTGAAAATATGTATAGGAAGAAACACACACACACACACACACTCATATCTATCTATCTATCTATCTATCTCTCTCTCTCTCTCTCTCTCTCTCTCTCTCTCTCTCTATATATATATATATATATATATATATATATATATATATATATA
>ML783962.1:437253-447371 GCA_009831015.1 Picea engelmannii | reverse complement strand
TATATATATATATATATATATATATATATATATAACCCATTAAAAAAATATGTATAAGGCATCTTCACTATCCATTTTAACTTATTCGCTATCCCTACATCTATTAATGGTTGCAACACTTTCCATTATTGCAACACATGTTCATACCATCCCTTGTCATCATCTTGAATATGTAGGGTATGGTCACATGAAGTGTTCATGCCTATACATGTGTCATCGTCTTGAATATCCAGGGTATGATGAGGCAAGATGATCTTTTTCCATATAGGTTCTTGTTGTGTGATCCGGTCTTCTCATCAAGTTCATTATGCATTCTACATAGAAACGTCCTACATTGGTAGATATATAAATTACAGTGCTCAATCGGTTTTTATGCTAATAGTTCATGGAAAATGCGATGTCGGTCGCATACAAACATTAGTAAACAGTGATATATTTTTGTTTTAGTAGCGTAAATTAAACAAGTGGTACGTTAAGACATCATTGATTTGGGAAGTTACATGTTGCAAAAGGAAACATCATTTCAAAATAATTTTAAAAGAGTTGAATTGTTGATCATCAAAATTTCCACAATGGAAGATGCAGTTATTCTATTGAAATAGATAATCTACAAGGTAATATACAAAATTGCAGAGACCATAACTAGAAGATAAGATTAGCAAAAAATTAGACATATTATTGGAATATTACTTCCCAAGTCCAAGAGATTAACAGAAAATTGGACATATTGCTGGAATATCACTTCCCAAGTCCAATCCTCATAGAAGAAGAGTTCCTATAAACAATAAAAAAAATTAGACATACTGGAATATCACTTCCCAAATCCAATCTTCATAGAGGAAGAGTTCCTATAAACAATAAGCGAGCTCATCTCAAGTAAGTTGATCATCCAAGTTGTCTCCTTTGTGGATTTGTCAATATTGATAACAATACTTTCTATAAATTTAAATATGAGTATTGGTAAGTTTGAAATAGTTTTTGAATTTGCAAGGTCATCGAACATTTTGTTGTTAACGATAAGATAAAAATATAGTAAGTTAAAGTCATCACGATATTACATATCGACAATAAAATAGAACCTCATACTCAGATTTAAGGGAATATTTTTGTATTTATTATGCACAATTAAACCCATAGATTTTTTTTTGTAATTTAATAAAATTATATATTTTCTGAATGTGAAAAGAAATAAATATCAAAAGCAATATGAAGCTCAACTATCTAATCTAAAAATTATTATAATTTTAAACAATTTTTATGATAAAAAATATTCATAAAAATAAACTAAAAATTATCACATTTTTAAACAAAATATTTATAAAAATAATCTAAAAATTATCACATTTTTAAACAATTTCCATAGTGAAAAATATTCATAAAAATATTGCAATGTGCTTTAGATGTGAAATAGTGTGTTCCAAAGAAAAAAAAAACAACACAACACAACTTGAGATTCAATCTCAAAATTTGATTTAAAATTTTAATTCACATAAAAAAATTCAATAACAATTCAAACCGAGTTGAAATTATCATCTAGTGTTAGAAGTTGAGTTCTCAATAGTGATTTCAAATTTAAATTAACATAAAAGTTTTAAAAACAATTTAAATTTACTTGTAATATCTACTCGATTCAATATTCAATCACCTCATGCCACCGAGCGATGGGTTTTCCTTTCATTCACATTAGTGTCGAGAGTCGGTGGACCATCCCTACCCGAAACAGACTTCAATATTCAATCACCTCACGCCACCGAGCGATGGGTTTTCCTTTCATTCACATTAGTGTCGAGAGTCGGTGGACCATCCCTACTCAGAACAACTAGACTTACCTTGATTTAAATTGGTCTGAGTTAATCTGTATTCAATTTTTTTTAATACTCATATTCATTTGTGAGCTGAGCAGTTGTAATGAAGTTGTAAATTAGTGGGAGTTTATCTAGATTAATTCAAACTTCCTTCTCATAAGATGGTTTTTATATTAAAAATAATAATAAATTTTACCTACTTAACCAAAAACAAAAAGAGAGTAAATGTAAAAATAAAAATGAAAGTGTTCATTTCAATCAATGCATCTAATAAAGTGATTGAAAAAATAAAAATGGAAGTGTTGATTTCGACTAATGCATCTTGTAGAGTTAATGGATCATCACCACCGTAACCTTAGATGGATTATCTGATGGATGGGGTGGTAATATATGTTTTTCACATTAACTCCCTCACCCCCCATATTAAATCTCCCACCCCACCCCCATATATTAGGGTGGGGGTGATGATGTGGGAGTTAATATATGTTTTGCATATTAACTGCCTCACCCCCACTATCACATAGTGGGGTGGGGGAGTTAATGTATGTTTTTCATAATAACTCCCCTACTCCTATATATAGGGGTGGGGGATGGAGAGTTAATGTATGTTTTGCATAATAAGTCCCTCACCCCCACTATCACATAGTGGGGGTGAGGGAGTTATTATGAAAAAGATACATTAACTCTCCTGCCCCCACCGCTATATATGGGAGTAGGGAAGTTGATATATTTTTTTCATATTAACTCCCCCACTCCACCCTCATATATGAGAGTGGGGTAGTTAATATATTTTTTGCATATTAAGCCCCCTTCTCGCAATATATGAGGGTGGGTGTGGGTGTAGTGGCCAAATAAATTAAACAACCATTAATTCTACTAACATAATAGTAAAGTTCAATAATTCCTCTATATTGAGAAAATTAGTAAAATTCAAAAATTTCTTTAATTGAGCACATTCGCATATAGATTTATCCACAATTAATAAAATTTTATAGAAAAATAAAACAAATACACAATTTTAAATACCCGGGTCTGATGCTAAATCTCCGTTTGTTTGCTTGCCTTGTTGACCACTGCTGCACTGTCTAAACACTGCCCAAACCTACTATCCTCCCTACCAACTAGGACAACTACCTAGCTCTAGGATATCATATGGATATCCTGGCCCCCGTGCCCAAAACCTCCAGCAAACCGGTGCCTGTACTGATCCAATCCCACTCCAAAACTCAACTCCTCTCTGCAAATCCAAGAGCCCCAAAAATCAATCCCCCATCTCCCGTAGAATGATCCTCTCGTAAACCTCCTTCCCCTCCATATTCCTCCTTCACCGACTTCCCCCTCATTTACTTCCCTACCTACCCATTTATTACCTTATCTTATCCTTTTGTAGTTAATGCCCCTTATCCCCTTTATTATTTTATCCTTTTGTAATTAATATGTTATCCCTTTCTGTGTACGTAACCTTTTCAATTTAAACAATATAACTTATTAATCTTTTAAATTTAATACTCATGTTATTAAAGGTAATAGGTATTTAATTAATTAATTAATTAATCAAAATTATAACCTTTAATTAATTAATAAATACATAATTAATATCATTAGACCAATTGTTGTTTAGTTATTAACATGTTAGAAAAAATTGATTACTTAATAAATCTTTTACTTAACAATCCCTAAGTATATATACTACTAGGGTTGTTACAGTGGGGGTGAGAGCGTTAACATGCAAAACATATATCAAATTCCTCACACCTGAGGGTGGGGGTGGGAGAGTTAATATATGAGGGTGGGGATGGGGAAGTTAATATGAAAAACATATATTACTCCCCCACCCTCATACTATATAAGGGTGGGATGGAGGATTTAATATACAAAACATATATTAACTCCCCCACATCCACGCTCATATAATATATGAGGGTGGGAGAGTTAATGTATGTTTTGCATATTAACTCCCCTATCCCCACCTTCATACTATATGAGGGTATGAGAATGGCAGTGGGGGAGTTAATATATTTTTTGTTCATATTAACTCCCCCACCCTCATATAGTATGAGGGTGGGGGTGGGGGTGCGGGAGTTAATATATGTTTTTCATATGAACCTACCAACTCTGAACTTCATAGTATATGAGGGCGGGGTTGGGGAATTTAATATATGTTTTGTATATTAATTCCCCCATCCCCACTCTCATACTATATGAGGTTATGAGAATGGGGGTGCGGGAGTTATTATATTTTTTTGCATATTAACTCTCCCACCCTCACTCTCATACTACATGAGGTTGCAGGCATACTATATGAGGGTGAGGATCCAGAGAGTTAATATGAAAATCATATATTAACACCCGCACCTTCACCCTCATACTATATGAGGGTGTGGGTGAGGGGTTAATATGAAAAATAGATATTAACTCGAGGGGGTGGGGGGGTAATTTGAAAAACATATATTAACTCTACTATGAAGATGAGTGTGCGGGTGGAGGGTTAATATGAAAAATAAATATTAACTCGAGTTAATATCTATTTTTCATATTAACCCTCCACCCCATGTTAATTTTTGGTTTTCATATCAATCCTCCACTTTCATATAGTGGGAGTGGGGGAGTTAATATGAAAAACATATTAACATATTCAAAGCACCCAATGCAGACAACGAAAAATAAAAAGACATACCCTCCCGCAAAGTATAGATAGTCATTTGGGTTCTTTTAAAGAAGGGAGCCTAGTAAGCCTATAATAACCTCTTCCATATTGTTGTAACCCTGTAATAACCTCTTTCATATTACGTACCACTTTAATATTCCCACTATAGATTTTTTAATAAAACCCAATATTGAATCATGTCACATATACAACCCAATTTGTAAACCTATAATAAACTCTTCCATATTGTTGTAACCCTGTAATAACCTCTTTCATATTGTGTACCACTTTAATATCCTCACTATAGATTTTCTAATAGAACCCAATATTGAATCATGTCACACATGTACAACCCAATATTATAATAACCTCTTTCATATTCTGCACCACTTTAGTATCTCACTATAGATTTCCTAGCACAACCCAGTATTGGATCGTAGCACACATGTACAACCCAATATTGGATCATGGCACACATGTACATCTGAAGTTTTGCAATATCTTCATCAAGCCATGATTGGAATTAAATGTAAAGTTAGAGATTGGACTTAAACGTAAAGTTAGAGGACCTAATGCATACACATTAACCATGGCCGACTCAAGCTAATTTTGCAAGGATAATTCACTTACGACGAGGCAAGGTGCAAAGTATGAAGTTTTGCAATATCTTCATCAAGCCATGATTGGAATTAAATGTAAAGTTAGAGATTGGACTTAAACGTAAAGTTAGAGGACCTAATGCATACACATTAACCATGGCCGACTCAAGTTAATTTAGCAAGGATAATTCACTTACGACGAGGCAAGGTGCAAAGTATAGTGTGTCCCCGTTTCCCTAACCTGCAATGTATTATCCATGAAGATCCTCATGTAAAAATTAAATAATCATCTATATAAAATATCACTTTTAAGCCATTCGAAATAAAAATAAAAAAATTAATTTATTTAGGAACATTGCCCCAAGAGACTGATAAAATATAAAATCGGATGATTTTACCAAAATGATCAATAGAATTGATCACATTGCGGCTAAGAAAGGTTTTAGCTTGCGTGGTTGCAGCGACGCCTATGTTATGTGGAAAAATGGTAGCTCCATGCACATCGTTGTGCCCATGGACTACATCTATGCCATAAATAATAAAAATCCCAAGGCGTGTACTCATTGTTTGTCTGAAGACTTTGAATGCAATGAACTTTAAAATACATGTATTATCAACTGAAATTGAAACAAAGCATAATATCACCTTAGCATACATAAGTATGGTAGATGAAATTTAGATAGAAATTGTCTCTATAATAATTTAGAACAAAATGTTTATAGTTTGAAAAATGAAGGTAATATCCTCTTTATAGGTTAATTTAATGCTAGGACTGCAACTAACCAAGGTAGTCTTTTAAGAAATGATTGCAACCATAATCCTTTATGGCTATATAATGACCTTGTTTTAGTTAATAGTTACAAAAGAAGCTCTGAAGATCTAATTGAGAATTTATGCACTTAAGACCTAATAATTTTCAATGGATTAATGAAGTGGCCAAACTCCAACCAGATGACTTGTATTCATGGACTAGGTAGTAGTGTCGTAGATGATGTGATATTCAATATCCCTATTTCCAACCAAATAATAACTTTTGACCTTTTAAATGACCATGAACACTTTGATCATAGACCTTTAACCCTAACTCTAAACTTTCCCTTGTATAGGAGAGTCATTGAAGAGAATTCTAATAATCAAAGACAATTGATCTTTGAAAATTATAAAATTGACCTTTTCCTAAAGGACTTAAATTGTGAATTACATCTCTTAACTTATAAGGACAACATTCAAGACATCTATCATAATTTTACCACTACCCTTTCCACTTCTATTAACAAGTTCTCTTTTGAGGTGTCTTGTAAAAGGAATAATAGAACAACCAAACCTTGGTATGATAAATAATGTAAGATTGCTAGGAAATCCATTAGGGATGCTTCTAATGAGTCCTTAAAACCTGATAAGGTCAATACGTAGAAATCCCTAATTAAGAGGAAAAAACAGTACTACATAGATAAAAGGAAAGTGAAACTTTCACAACTATCTAAGCTTGATCTCAAGAAGTTATGAAGGCAAATTCTAATCTACAATACTAAATAAAATAATATGATTCCTTGAAGGGACTGGAATTCCTAGCTTAAAGGGACTGGAATTCTTATCTTAAAAGCCTTTACGAGTTAGCTAATTCCATGGATACCATTCTTATTATCCCTACAAAGGATGAAGTTTTTTCTTTTGATGACAAAGAGTTCGGGGTTAAGCTGCTTCCAAATGGGAAAGCTAAGGACATTGAAGGCTACCAAGATGAAATTTTTACAATCGAAGGGCCTATCCTCATCCCTCACATACATAAGCTCTTCAATTTAGCATTCAAGTAGGGCTTCCCTAAACCCTGGACGCAAAGCCTCATTTCTCATATCTTTAAAAATGATGATAGAAGCATTCCCTCTAATTATAGGACCATTACGATTAGCCAGATTTTTTCCAAGCTTTATGGAATTGTTTTGGAAAAGAAGATTAACCATTGACTATAAAGTCATGGTAAACGAGATAAAGGTTAGGTCGGGTTTATGATATATCATTCAAATCTATACCATATTGTTACCTATAGGTTAGAGTTCTGCAATAATAAAACTAATCATTTTTGTTGTTTTGTTGACTTTAAAAAACAATTTGATACAGTTCCCATAAAAAACCTTTGGGATAGGTTGGAAGAGATAAAATTGGCTCACGAGTTGATGATGTTGCATTAAGGTTTTATGAGAATGTCATTTCCATGTTTAATAACACTAGGGGATGATCAAGGATGTTCCTTATCCCCTGCCCTTTTTGGCATATACATTGACAAGTTAGAAGATTGCTTGGAAGAAGAAGGTTGTTTCAGACCTACTCTCACTGGTATATTCATCAAAATTTTTATTTATGTTGATGATATCGTTCTTATGGAGAGGAGTCCCCAGGATCTTGGAAAGAAACTAAGAATCCTTAAGGATTTTTGCTCCAATACGGGTATGACTATTAGTACCGATAAGACTAATGTCATGATCATTAAATCCTATAATATCACTTATGATACCTTTGTATATGAGAACAAAAACTTGGAGGAAATGAATTCATACAAATATCTTGGAATTCATATTCACCACAAGCTCAACTCGAATTATAGCATTGAAAACATGATTATTGGGGGATGGAAAGCTTATTATGGGCTTGAAAAAAATTGCTAATCAGTCGATCTTTGGATTCGAGATAAGAAGAATCTCCTCTTTGGGACTCTTGTTACACTTGTTATTCTATATGGATGCGAAGTCCGGGGATGCAGTATCTCGTGAATCCTGGAGAAAGATGGAGAAAATCCAAAAGAATTTTATAACCTATAATCCCAAAATTAAGGGAAATATTCCCTATCCCATTCTCTTCGTAGAGGAAATCCTTTCCCCCATTGAGACAACGACCATGAATAGAAGTAATGTATAAGAATAAGTTAAACATCATGGAAGACAAGAGGATTCCTAAAATTTCTTCAAAATCCAGTTGTAACCACCTTCAACTCAAGCAAGGATGGCATAGATATGTTCATTCTTGGCTAAGACATTGCAGAATCATGGAAGAGACCATTTTTCATAATAAGGATACTATTAAAAATACCATTAAATCAAAATTTAAGGAGAAAATGTGGTTTGAAAAAGAGTTAAAGGAAAAAATAAAATTAAGGTATTACAAGGATGTAATCAACCATAATCTAGAAGATACAAATTATCTCTTTGTTTTGACAATTGTAAAGAAAAAAATAATCATTTCTAAGATAAGAAAAAGTTCTCATTAGCTTAGATCTCAATTTCAAAATATTTGTCACACTACCAACCTTACTAACATTCTATCTCAACAAAACTATGGTGATTTTGGAAAGCTTCTCTTAATGATTTTTTAGTACACAAACAAAATTATAAACAATTGCAAATAATCACTTACCCTCTTAAGATTCAATAAAACAATTGAATCTCAATGGATGTTAATCATTGTTATCATCAATATTTTATTTTTTAAATTCTTTTTTATTTCTATAAATAAATATAAAATCACTTTAAAATAATCTTGTCAACCAATCAATAAATAAAAAAATAATATTTTTAAAATTTTAAAATTAGTTTTTAAATTTACATAATTTCTACATTACCTTAATAAATATTGTAACAAAATTATGAAAAAATATAAATCATTTAACTAATTGAAAGTCAAAAGTCTTTTATTAAAATGTGATTACAATATAACTCTGCTCTAGATAAATAAATATAATAATATGTAATTTAAAAGTATATCATATTTCAATTAAAAGTAATATTTCATTATAATGTTTTAATATGAAAGTCAAAAGTCTTTTTAAGTGATTACAATATAACTTTCATGTACATAAATAAATATAATAATATGCAATTTAAAAAAAATCACATTTTAATTAAAAGTAATATTTCATTAATTGTTTCACTAATCGTATTTAGAATACTTCATAAATTTTGAGTTTCCTTCAACATAACTAAGATATTAAACCATACATTATGTTTCACTAATCGTATTTAGTGAACTTCATAAAAATATTTTGTATGGTAGACAATTAATGCCACTGTTATACAATGCATGTGGCTATAGCTTTCTTGAAAACTTGGAACCTTCAATATTTTGTATGAAAGACAATTAATGCCGCTGTCATAAAATGCACGTGGCTGTAACTTTCTTTAAAACTTGGAACCTTTGTCATCCACGAAAAAATTACTTCGTTTTTGCTTCGTAGTTTGCGGATAAACCCCCAAAAACTAAGATTTCATAAGGAGAGTTACAACATGTAAGAATAATATGTTCATGAAAATGTAACAGGTAAGAATAATATGTTCATTAAAATTACATTTGGAAAAAGATTAAAAAAAAAAACACAATAGAGAATAGAAAAACTAAGAACTATATCCAAATTTTGATATATTTCTCTATAAGGATAAGGAGTTGGTTTCTAAATAAAAATAAAATCATAAACAATTTAGAAATTGGTTTTCAAATAAAAATAAAATTATAAATAATTTTAAAAAATTAACAAGTTTGTGTGACAGCGTAGTCTCTGCCAACGAGGTTAGAAAGAAAATCGTGGAAAATGGAGTCGAATTGTAAATGAAACGAAGTGTTCGGTGCAAAATGTATATCACGGAAATGTTGTGTTCAACATGTATATCATGGAAGATGGGGCAAAAGTAAATGACGGTGGCAGGCACAACACCATCTATTTTTTGAAAGTATATAGCAAACCTATTGTTTTTGAAAGTATATAACAAAGTAAAAAAATTGTTGACAGTGCAAGAATAAATTTGAAAATTTAAATGCATTTTACATATGCACTAGTGAAAGATAAAAATATATGATGACATAAAATTAATACGAGATAAGAAATATAAAAATTTAAATGCATTTGTGAACATGGGGTATAAGTAAATGACACTTGCATTGTTGAGCACCATTTATTTTGAAATATATATATATATATATATATATATATATATATATATATATATATATATATAAGTCTGTAGCATATAAAAGAGTAAATGCATTTTCCATACAGACTAGTGAAGGATAAGAATAAAAGTC
>ML783962.1:414494-425557 GCA_009831015.1 Picea engelmannii | reverse complement strand
TTTTTCAAACAGTTTGAAGTAAGTTACAAAAACTTAATAGTTTTTGTTTAGAAGTTATTTAGAAGTTAAAAAGAAAACATGGCTTCCAACAATAATTTAGCAGAGTCATAGATTCTGATTCTCACACTGGATTGATATTTTGGGGGGAATTGAGTTGTGAATATAGATTTGTGGAGCAATCCTTATCTTGCACCACCTTTTATTTGTTCTTCTAAAAATTATAACTTTTCGGCTATGAAGATGAGAACTAGACTATGTACAAAGGATTTATGGCATGTTATGTTGGATGGTTTTGAAAAAACTTTAAATAAGGAAGTCTATGAGACCATGATTCAAATAAGAAGGATGTGTTCATTGTTTCCAAGGATAATTTTAAGGATGAAAATTTATATTAAAAATGTGGAAACATGGGTTAATCTTACTAGTCCTTAATATGCAAAATGTAAAACCTTTGGTGATGGTTTTATAAAAATATTCAAAATTTTAAGGATTTTGTATATAGTTTCTATAAAAGTTTGTTGATTTTTAAGGTAAAAAGTTTTTACTTTATGGAATTTGGGTGAAAGTTTTTAGAAAAAATGGAAATTGGTGAATATTTTTTTGGGAATAACCATGGAAAATTATCACATTGACAAAATTTATCCCCTAAAATCATCTATGATTGTTTCTCATTCAACAAGGCTTGGATGAGAGTGTTTTTCCCAAAAACTTAGCAGCAACCAGGGCCAAAGAAGCTTGGGATATACTATAAATGACATACACTAAAAGGGGGAGAAACACCTATCAATGTCTATCAATGTCAAGATGATCCACATAGTGTTGTAGTTTTTGATGAAGAGATTGTTGATGCATAAAAAAAGAAATAAGTTATGGTGAGACTGCACCTGCCTTGAACATTGCAAAGAAATTTGTTGAACAAATTATGAAAGAAAAAAATGACTCTAAACAACATGCAGAGCATGAACATGGTAAAGAAAGTGAATCCCACTATGTAGATTCAGATGTGGATGATGAAATTGAAGTTGAATATTAAAATGAAACTACCTTTGCAGTAGTAGCAAAATATGAGGAGAATCTAGCAATGAAATTCACTAAAGACGTAAATGAAGCTACATTGAATGTTGAATTTTATGTTGAATTAGCATTTTTTGAGGAACTACATGCAAAGCCTAAGTATGATGGAGACTAAAGTGGTTCTAGAAAAATTTTCATAATTGTAGCAAAAGAAGAACCCGACAAAGAGACAAGCACATGAAGAAGAAGAACAAATGAAGAAAAAATAGATGATGAAGAAATATTAAAGAAGATGACCAAGGTAATGCTAAAGTTGAAGAAGAAGAAAAGGTACGCCAAATATAAATTTTGGAGAAAAAAAAAGAAAAAGATTATAAAGCATAAAGAGTACAAACTACACCAACATGAAGTAAAGAAGGTAAATCAACTTTTTTGAGTTGATATGAGGTGTTGCTAACCTAGCTAAGACTTGGTTGAGTAGGCCATCATGTTATATTATCGATTTAGAGATAATAATTAAGTCACAATGTTAGAAAATAATTTACTCCCATAGTTAATTTAGCAAATTTTTTATTTTAGACTCTAATAGAGTTTCATTTAGTCCTTCATGAGATATCTTTGTGAGTCCTATTTTTATTAAATTTTGTGTATTTGTTTCTTACTCAAGAAACAATGAATCTGTTTAGAGCAACATCTCCTATTGTATTTTGTCTTGTGTATTCTTGTTTGAGGATTACATCCGTAGTTGTTTCTAATTCACCCCTTCCTTTGTGAGTACTATTTTTATTAAATTTTGTGTATTTAATTCTTACCCAACAAACAAGGAATAAATGAAGAAGTTTAGAGCAATGTCTCCTATTGTATTTTGTCTTCTATGGTGTTGTTTGAGAATTATATCCGTAGTTGTTCCTAATTCACCCCTTCCTCCTTTGTTCTTAATTCACCCCTTCCTCCATAGTTGTTCCTAATTCACCCCTTCTTCCTTTGTTACTAATTCACCCCTTCCTCTCATTCCTTCTTCACTATGGTTAGGGATTCTACTCCTTCTTCCTTTGTTACTAATTCACCCCTTCCTCCTTCACTATGGTTAGGGATTCTACTCTATATGACAATATGACAATACGGAAATAAATAAATACACTTTGAGGGAGTAATATTAAATTTCCGAGTATACTCTCTATCTTTGTTTTTTACAACGTATCAATGTTTTTATGTTTGTTCCCTTTTCCGTTATATAATAGTAGGGTTAAACAACAATTTGATAAAAAAATAGATAATGTAAAGGGAATATGCTTTGTTGTTCCACATGTGCGTTCAGTTACTGAATTCAACTTCACCTCGCGGTGGAATGTGCAGGGATGGCGTTTCTGTGCAGACATTTCCACCTTTACGTTAAGATTATGCATTCAACGTTTATGGAATGTAGGATGTAAATCTCCTAATTAGACTTACACCATTCAATGTTACAATCCTTTAATTGAATTTATCTGTTTAACCAATCAAATTTATAACTTATAACTAGGTGGAATAAGAGCTCATCCTTGTCAATGTCATAGCACGGCATTACAAACAGTGGTGGTTTTTTTCCCTCATTTTAAATTTGTTTTATAGATATCTATGTTGGAAACATGCCAAGGAACTTTATCATTTGGTCACATGCAGATGCAAGTATCCATGCATGCAATCTACTTTTGAATTGTTAGTGTAACTATGTCATCTATTTATGATGAGTATGTGTAATTGAGTGCTAAATGTTATATATACGAGCATATTTATAAAGGTAGAGGATAATGCTAGTGAAAACAAGTACATTGTGTGAAGAGACGATAATTATATGAGTGAAATTGGCTATTATAATTCTCCTTTGAATAAGAAGAAAATCAATAATCATTACCAACAGATTTCAACATAAATCATTGTGTCAATTATATGATTGCTCTGCTTGATTTAATGAATGTTTAATCTTACTTACTTATTCTCTAGTTTTACACTATGTTTTGCTTCTGCGTCCCAACAACATACATAATGTGACAGTGACTATATGTCATACATGGTTTTACATTTATTTTGTATCTCTTATACATGCATTTACATTCATTGGTTTGGGTTGTTAACATCCTTTTGGACAGATACCTGCTCTTGAAAAATGTGGATATGTATGCTTTTACATTCATTCGTTTGGGTTTTTAACATCCTTTAGGAGAGATACCTGTTCTTAAAAAAAAAATGTGGATATGTCGCATTAACTTATTATTGATACGGTGAGAAAATTCAATTTTATTGTATTTGTTTTATTGATATGGTGAGGAAATTCATTTTAGATATAAATTTAATTTTATTGTATTTGTTTTAATTTTTAAAATTGAGATGTAAATTAGACTTTAGATTTTTATTTAACAATATTATTAAGTCACTTAACTCTACCCATATTAATTTTATTTTTCTATAAATTATAATATTTTACATACTCAGCCATCTTTAAAGGCAATTTAGTTTTATATAAATTATAATATTTTACATACTCAACTAGGCACTTACTCTTTAAATTTTAATTTGTTGGTATGTTTTAGGACTATGTTTAAATATATATTATTTATTTTATTTTTTCATTCATACATGTATCTAAAGTATAAAGTATAGTAGAGCACTTGGTTAAATACCTTTTAATAAAAATAAAAAAAAGGCAATGTATGGGTGGGAGATTTAACGAAAAAAATATGTTTAATCATAATTTGTTTGCTAGTCATTAGCATCTGTGATTAGTATAAATACAACATCTAATTGATACTAATTAGTAGGAATACAACATGTAATTGCTAAGTCTGATTATGCTTAATGTAGTATTAAAGTATGTGAGCTTGTCATTTTAGTGGGTGAAATGCTAGTTGCGGAAGGATGAGCTTTTGGTGGTGCTGGCATTTCTATATGTACATTAAGCTCTTGTTTTGCTCTGAAATAGTTAATTGATGATGATTTTTATTAACGTTCACCATCTACTTCAATTGTGTAGATGTGCTAGTAATAAACGACAATTGTGTAAATCTGTTAGTAATAAACGAAGATGGATTGTATTGGTAATGGATATTCAAGGAGACTTTGGCACACTATTTTAACTATAATGCAATACATGGGAATGGGAAGTTTGAAGGAGCGCGATGCTTCTTACGGTCCTGAGAGCTCGCCCACACTTCTTCATAAAAGATAGTTTCTTTTCATCGCTTCTGACTTCTTCTCAGCCCTGATCGCTGCCCCCTCTCATTGAGTAATTCCATATAAAGTTTAATTAATAATGTTAGATTATAATATAATTTATAAAGTTTATTAATTAAAAGTAGTTCATTTGTATATAGCAATACACCAAACATTTTTATTTAAATATAGTTAGTCTCAAATTTATAAATAAGTGACTATTTAAAATATAATTGTTAATGTTAAATAGTTAATCTTTGGAATTATGATGCTTTCTAAATATTCTTTTACAAAAAATATAAAAATTTATAGATGAATCGGGAGAATCATTCAAGCCTCAAGATCAAACCACCATCCTATTGATGTATGGATCAATTTAATTAAATATAATTAATCGATATATGGATCACTTTAATTAAGTATAATTAATTAATGGAGTTAATCAAAGTGTCAAGGCCTTGGCATTGTTTATATGTCAATCCTGCTTTGTCGTTGCTTATCCCTGACGGCTCGATATTCAATACCAGAGCTAGAAATGTTGGAGAAGATATCGTGAGGGGCACGATTCCTCTTCCTTGCGCCATGGAAATCGTCAGGGGCGGCGTCCTTGCTGCATTTGGCTTACTCTTGGGTTCTATAGCGTTGAGCCCGGGGAATAATACTTTGTTTGATTTAATTTATAGACTTGGCATCAGCCAATGCAAATAGGATCATGCGGGTTTATAGATGGTGACGGTGAATATATTAAAGAATATATTGCAGCCCACATCCTTTGTAGAAACGTGCAAGTCTGTACTTCTGAAATAATTTAGTGCTTATGTCCAGCAGTTGAATCTGCTACATTCAGGAGGCTCGATATATCATACCATTAATGAATTTCCATTCCTGATATTGTTACCGTTGTTTGTGCGGCGGGAAAACCACCGAGAACATGGAGGGGAATAGGGCTGCCGTGAGCCCTCGATCTTTCCCTTCTCTCGTCGACTATTACTATTATTGGACAGATCCAAACGGATCTCTTCATCCCAATGGATCTCTTGAAATTTCTTCATCCCAACGGATCTCCCGCCATAATATATGGTGCTTTGAATTCCATCCTTTTCAATTGTTATCTAATCTTTGAGAATGAACAGATGGATGTTAATACTTCTAAGAATCGAACCTCGAAATTCACATAGCTGTTTTGTTCAGTAGAGTAGAGATGGGTTTTACTTGTTCAAACCATGATCAGCGGCAGATCTACGGGATCGACCAATAGCACTGACTAGCTTTATCCACACAACCCGCAGACGAGACCTGACGAACCTAATCCAACTACTTTTTCTTGAAGACTGACGCTGAGAGCCTGTTTCGGATTATTCGAGGTTCCCTCATGTCGACATGTTGTTTCGACAGGAGCTGAGGTTTGAGTGTAGAAAATGACGAAGTTAGATAAATAATAGATGAGTTGAATGCAAATATTGCAACCCACAAAGATGAATTTGCCAAGGCCAAGTCTCTAAAAAGAGTACTTGGATAAGGAGATTGGATTGTTGAAGCTTGAGCAAGATAGCATGCCAGGAAAGATAGAAAAAGTTTTCAGAGGCACTAGGACAAATTGGCCAGAGAGAATGAGAAATTGTATTTTACCATGGAAACCTTAAGTGGAAAGAAGTATTTCAGAGACAGGAGGGTAGGTATAATGAAGGTGAAAGATCTGATCATCACTTTGTCTATTATGACAAGAATGGACATGATGCAAAGACATGCAGAATTCTATGGGAGAAGATCAAAGACAACCGAGAAAAACAGAAGGAATGAAAAGGTAAAGGTAAAGATTTTGAACTTGCTCATTCTGTTGTTGCTAATTGCAACATTGGTATAAATGAAGATTTGTTCAAGACTTAATTTGCTTCTTGCAGAGTTGTTGGCACTAGTGCTTCTTGCCACATGAATTTTCAGAATGACTTCTTTGAGGAATTGAATAAAAATGTAGATGGTACAGTAAACTTCGCAGATGGTTCCAATCTCAAACCTACATAAATTGACACCATCATGATCAAATTGCTTGGATTACTCGATTTTATTTTTCATAATGTCTCTATCTTTCTGTGTTGCAAAGAAACTTGTTGTCTCTTGTGCACATTGTGCACTAAGGCCATTCTATTCATTTGTCTGATGGACACTTGAAATAAGGAGGTATTTCAATAACATGGCCATCATGAGAGGATGGGAGGATAATGGATACTTTTCTCACCATGGCCAAGGTACATTGTCATCCAATCTCTGGTGGCATGCTAGATTTGGGCACATCATTTATGAAACTCTTAGTGTGTTGAAGATAAATGGTTTCTCTAGTTTGCCTATTTTTCCAAGAAACTTGAACTAATTTGAGGAATGTATTCTTGGTAAACACAACATGTATCCTTTTCATGATTCCACTTCAAGAACATATAAAAAGCTAGAGTTGAGAGTCTAATTTGTGTGGCCCCATGCATGTTTATACATATATAATTACTGTTATTGATGACTAGACTACACCATGATGTGTTGGGTTTATTTATTGAAACAAAAATTTCAAGAAACTAAAACATCATATTGACACTTTTTATACTGATAATGGATGGGAATACACTTCAAATGAGTTTGAACGCTATATTCAATAACATGGGATCAATCATCAAACCACTATTCCATACAATCCTCAATGGAATGATGTCAATATGACACTCTTGAATATGGTATGTTTAATGCTATTTTCCAAAAATGTTAAGTTAATGTTTTGGGCTAATGCACTTCTATATGTGCAATGTAAAGCCCATCTCATGCTCTTGGGAACAAGAATCCTTATGAAATGTGGTATGGCGAAATTCCTTAGATGAGGTAGGTCTTTGGTTTCACCTACTATGACTTAATTCTTAAGGAACACATAAACAAACTTGATACAAGGAGTAGAATGTGCATCTTATTGGAGTACTCAAATACCACCAAGGCATATTGTATTTATTACAAGGTAAACAAAAAGTTGATTCTTTGGAGAGATGCTATTTTTCTTCAATCCACCAAGAATAACAAAAATGTTGAGTGAGTTGATCATCTAGATATATTCACCCACGTAAATAAATATGATGTGTTTGATGATGAGATTCCACATGTTGAAGGGGGGATTCCTATCTTGGATCAATCTCTAAAATCTACTTTTGAAGTTCCATCTCTCCCTCAGTAAGAACATCCAACCGGTTCATTAGAATGAGGAGATCAATTGGATGATGTAATTGAGAGGATTGAAAGGATTAACCTCTATGGGAATGAAACACCATCTCAATGGAGCAACCTCAATCATATAGACAGGTCCAATGTGGATCATAAAAACACTTTAAATTGTTAATCTTGATGATATTGGAAAGATAAGAACCATAATCTCAACAAGAGAAGATGATAGAGGTGATGTAGATACGAACGATAAGTTCAACAAGACAAGATGATGGAAGTGATGTAGATAATTATTATTTAGGTTATATAAATGATATAGATGTTTAATATGGTTGTGAATTGAACTTATTTTTAAACATTGAAAGAACTTATTTTGAAGAATCTTCTTCTCATGATGAGTGGAAAGAATCCAAGAAGAAGGAGTATTATTCTCTCATAAAGAATAAGACATGGAGGTTGGTGAATTTCCCATTTGGACCCAAACCAATTGGCTGCATGTGGGTCTACAAGAATAGGTAAGATGCCTCACTTGACAAACATAAGGTAAGGTTTGTGGTGAAAGGATATGCACATACAATACTATGATGATATATTTTCCCCACAACAAAATGGGGTACCATTCATGCATTGTTATATTTGGAAGCACATAATAGGTGGAAGATTCATGTAACATCCCTGACCACCAACAGGCTGGGCGATGCTACCAACACCTGCATCTCTACTGCTTTATTTTTATCTTTGACAGCTCCATCCTTAAACTACTGGCTAACCCACACAAAGATACTTGCGGAAACACATACACATCTATATAAACATAAAATGACTATTCTACATATATATAAATAATAATGCAGAAATAACAGTAAGCTTACACATGCAACATATACAACATATACAGGCGATACTCATCAGTTACAACATATGTACCATTGCATATCATGTAAATGAACATAAAAGGGGTACTTATCTTTTATTATAAGACCACCAACTACGTGCAGAACTTCCACAAACCTCCCAACCATAGACCACGCTGCTCATCGTGCTCAACAGTGCTCACCTTCGAGATGCGACTAAGCTCCACCCAAGGCAATGAAATCCTAGACTAGGCCAAAAGGATTCTCTCCAGGAGCCTTCTTATGCCCACTACTCACGAAATCTCATTCCCCACATGCATGTTCCACTTGAGAGTATACACCTTCACAAGCACAATCCATCGGTGCTTCACCTCCCTCTCTGGGTCTCCGACAACAGGCCGGATCAAGAATTCTCAGAGCTCCATAGCTGGTGTTGAACTCTCTTTGGGAGAAAACCACTTCCCAATAGACTCTCTCACCTGAAAAATACCTACACTTGGTAGAATTCTCCTACTAAAATCGGTATCAAGCATCATTGAAGATGAGCCCATTTGAAGCACTTTATGGCAGAAATTGAAATACTCCAGTAAGCTGGGATAACCCAGCTGATAGAGCGGTAGTTTTGCCAGAGTTGCTCAAGGAAACAAAAGAGAAAATGTTGAAAATTAAGCAGAATTTGAAAGTTGCCCAAGACAGGCAGAAAAGTTATGCTGATAAAAGCATAACCCACTAAGTGTTTAAAGTGGGAGATCATGTTTTTTCTGAAATTAAAATCCAACAGAAGTTCCTTGAGGCTGATAAACTGTTCCAAGTTGGAAGCTAGATTTTGTGGGCCATTTGAAATCCTAGAAAGGATTGGGCCAGTTGCATATATGCTTGCATTACCTACATCCATGACTGTACATAATGTGTTTCATGTTTCATTACTTAAGAAATATATACCTGATCCTAATCATGCGATTAATTGGGATTTGATCCATGTGGAACAAGAAGGTGTTTTGCAAGTGCATCTTGTGCACATATTGGAACAAAAAAGAAAACAGCTATGAAATCGATCCATAGGACTTGTAAAGGTCCAGTGGACCTGGTAGGACGTGACATGGGAGCATGAAAATGCTATGAGGGTAGAATACCCACATATTTTTGAATATTTTGGAAATCTTGTTCATGCTGTGTGAAAGTTGCACTAAGGACAGTGAAAAAATAAGGGAGGGGATTGTAATACCCCAAGGATGTGCCCCAATTTCATTATGAATTGTAATTATGTTTTTTAGGTTGGTGAGCCAAGTTTATATAAGTTGGTGGACTTACGTGTTTATTAGGACAGAGAGCCTAAGTGTTGAAGGCCAAGAGCCTCGTTTTTGTACATGTAATGATGCAAATTATTAATATAAAAACATCTATGTGTGTGGACCAACCACAATGAATGAGTGATGGGGGACTAAGCTTCCACAAAGTCTGGGTAAGAGAGAGGGGGATGAAAGGTTGGGATAAGGGCTAACCTTAAGAGCTTAAGACCTTGGCGATAATAATTAAATATTATTCCAAAGTTGTGTAAATGTTTATGTTTTATCCTAAGTTCATGGTTGGGGGAATGTGTGCAAAATGGAGAGCATCCACACCCAAGGAGACATAGAAGGGAGTCGTGTTGGGGGTTCGACCTCCCATTTTCCCATCCTCCATTTGAACTCGCAGGTGTCCACGTTAAGTCTCTACGTGGGATGTTTGTACACCCTCATGCATCTTCGAAACCAGAACAATGAACCCATTATGTGTTGCATGTTTGAGAAACCTGAAATTTCCCGAGTCATGTTGTGCTATCCCAGTGGGCTGTTGTGGCCGCGCAGTTCCTGACCATGTGAGGTTGTTTCCATTGATTGTGCATTGTTGAGCCTTGTTGTTGTGTCCTCACTATGTTGGAATTTGTCAAAAGAACAGGTTTCCAAGCCTGTGAGCAACTCTATCTAGGTGAGAGAGTGCACAGAGGAAGTGAGAAATCCTGGAAGGGGTCCTGTAGTTGCCACAGAGCTCAGAGACTTCCGGTCCATTCTGTTGCTGAAGCCCAAGGTAAGGGAGGTTTAGCAACCGAAGGACTTTTCAGGTGATAGTGAAGGTGTATACTCCTAGGGTGGGATAGGCATGTGGGGAATGAGGGTCTGTGAGCAGTGGGCATAAGTGGCTCCTGGGAGAGAATCCTTCCTTTGTAACTGTGTGTCTTTCATTGACCTTGCCTAGCCTAGGATTCCCTTCCCGGTGCAGCTTAGTCCCATCTCGAGGGTGACATACTGCCGAGTGATGAATAGCGTGGTCTAAGGTTGGGAGGTTCGTGGAAGGTCTGCACGCAGTTGGTGGAATTACTACAATTTTAAAGATAAGTATAATTTTGTTCTTAATATTATGTTTTGCATGTCTGTGATGCTTATATGTTATCATGTATTTTGTTGCATGTATGAATTATTTTTAATGTCCTTGATGATGTATATTAGCAGTAATCTTGTGCTTACTTTGTGTTGTTTAGAACAATCTGTTAATTAGATTTAATATGAATGTTATATATATAAGTATGAGAATGTTCCGCGTAGTAGCATTGCAGGACAAGTGGGTTGATGGTCGGGGATGTTAGAATTCATCACATGAATGTAAAGATATCCTTCTCAAATGGATATTTCAAAGTGTTGGTTGTGGAGCCTGATTATCTTCCTGATTCAGAGGTCCTTGCTTTCAGCCGTGTTTATACCCCATGAAGTATTTACACCCTAGAAGTATGTACACTCTTCCACGCGGGGGAGTGCAGAGGGGGGGTACCCCCTCTGC
>ML783962.1:398964-410070 GCA_009831015.1 Picea engelmannii | reverse complement strand
CACCTTGCAAAGAACTTAACCTTCCATTCAAAGACTAAGCATATACAATTGAGGTACCACTTCATACGATCCGCCTTGGAAGATGGACAATTGAAGATGGAAAAGATACACACTAGCCAGAATCCTGCAGACATGTTAACAAAGGGAGTAACCAGGGAAAAACTGAGTTCTTGCTCAGTTTCAGTTGGTCTTCAAGAATGAAGATGAAGATGAGAAATTTGCCAGGTCTAAGAAGGTTCAAAGTCCAACATATACAACAGCGGTGGAGTTGTTGAGATCAGTCTCCAAGTGGGAGATTGTTGGTTGTGGAGCTTGATTATCTTCCTGATTCATAGGTCCTTGCTTTCAGCCATGTTTATACCCCATGAAGTATTTACACCCCATAAGTATGTACACTCTTCCACGCGGGGGAGTGCAGAGGGGGGCTACCCCCTCTGCGGGGTCCGGGGGCAAGCGGGGGTTCGGGGGCGAAGCCCCCGAAGCAAAAATTGCCTTGTAAAAGTATATTGTAATTTCATTGTAAATCTGGACTGTTCATTATAAGGTCGCAGATCTAATGGTAGAGATTATGTTAGGGTTTTTTTCCCTAGAAGGAAACCCTCTTTTATGGGGGAAATGTATTACGACTATGGATGATGGTGAATATTGTATTCTGAGAGAGGAGACTGTGAGAAAAAGAAGAGGAAGTTACAACGGGTTTTGCTGTAGGTTGTATCCCTTCATTTGTTGGATAATAATAAAGGAAGGACCTAGCAATTTCTCTGGTGGACGTAGCCCACACTGGGTGAATCACGTAAATCTGTGTCTCTCTTGTATTGTGTGTCTTCTGTGTTTTTGTTTCTCCATTTGTTTTATTTTATTGCTCCGCGGTCCTGTTTTTCTAACACAAAGACAATTTTTACATTCCTCAACAAGAAGGATTTGTTGTGAAGGGTCAAGGACATGAGTTCAATCGTTAACTCAACATCTTTTGAAATCAAGTTCAAGCATTTTGATGTTGATGATGCAACTTTGTTTGAAAAGAAAGTTGGAAAAATTATTGTATATCTTGTAGGATAAGTATATGATTATTTGATCATAGGGAACATTGAAGCATACATTGCATCCATAAATAAAGAATTGAAGAAGGGATTTGAGATAACATACATGGGATATCTTCACTACTAGTTAGGTATCGAAGTAATTGAAAATCCAAGGTATATATTCATCTCCCAAAAAAAGTCTATTGGATATCTATCGAATAAATTTGGAATGAATGGTTGTACTCCTCTCTCTACTCCATTAGAAAAAAATATGAAGCTAACATCAAAATAAGAGAATGAGTTTGATGATGCAACTATATATAGACAACTTGTGGGATTTTTATCTACCTTATTACTATCAGAACAAAAGTAGTTGGGATCCTTTCTAGGTTTACTCAAAAACATTGTGAAGAACATTCATGAGCTTCAAAATGAATTCTAAGATACTTGAAGGGAAACCAAGACTTTGGGCTCAAATACTCAAAGGTGGAGGACTTCAAACTAGTTGGACATATAGATTTAGAGTTTGATGGGGATAAGAGAATGGAGTGTCAACTTTCTAAGGATACTTCATGAGTCTTGGATCAACAAGTGTCTCTTGGATATCATGAAAAGTTCTAGTACAAAGGCATAATATGTGGTTGTTGTAGAGGAAACTAAGGAGATTGTGTGGCTCATGAAGACACTAGAGGATTTGTAGGAGAAACATGTGAATGATACTAGACTTCTAATTAACAACACTTCTGCAATCTAGTTGGCCAAAAATCCTAGATTCCATTATTGGAAAAAACATATCAACATGAAGTGGAATCTAATTTGACATCATGTAGAGTTCAATACAATTTAGTTTATACATTGTTTCACAAGTGATCAAGTTGAAAACATCTTCATCAAGGCGCTTGGAAGAGAAAAGTATGAAAAGTTTATAAATATGCTTGGACTTACAAACACCCCTTTGGATAAAGAGGGGGACTCGCTTAATACCTAATCCTTGAGATTATTGTACATTGTGAATATTATTTTATGAGAAATATCTAGATTCATACGCTAATAAGAAGAGTTATTCATACCTAGTGGAAAATGAAAACTAATGTCACTTCTCATTGTATTAATAAAACTCAAAGTAATAAAAATGATTTGGCATACCTCAAATTTGGTGTTTGAATGTAGTGAGGATATTATCTCGGCTCATATCTACAATTTCGAATAAAAATGATTTGGCATACCTCAAATTTGGTGTTTGAATGTAATGAGGATATTCTATCTCAGCTCATATCTACAATTTCTTTGCTTATGGTGATTAAAAATAAGAATAACATATCCACTACAACAACGATTAGAGGGCATAAATATCAGATCTTCATGATGAATGAAATGGAAACCTAAAAATAGGAAATGGATGACTCATACTTATGCAAGCCATAGTATACCATGTTTAAGCACTTCTTGCAATTATATACAAATCCTTAAACCTACAAACAAGTGATGACCAAAATTATAATGCTTCACCAACTATATCTTGACCATGACAATGCCAAATTCACAGTAACTTAAATGCTTTGGGGTACCTAAATTTGATTCTTGAATGTCATTAGGACCTTGACTTTGTCATACTCTTATGGATCAACTTTGTAGGTTCTTTCCCTACCGATAAAAGAGGGAGTAATGTATCCACTACAAGAGGAAGTAGAGGGCATGCATATATTCCATAAGAATAGATCTTTCGGTGCTAAACAACGTGATAAAAAAATATAAAGATATTGTATTTTTATTCAATTTCAGATCTTTAGGATGAGTGAAATGCAAACAGAATATATTAGCTCATAGTCATGCATGTCACAGTATATCATATTTAAGCACTTCTTGCAATTATGTACATAGGCATATGTTGGAATAATGTAGAAATTAGTATCTATGCAACTAAGTTGTTGTGAGTTGTTGTGTGCCTTTCCAATTTAGGGTTGCTGGTGGTTTCAGATCCACCTGTGTAGGAGGTTAGTTCAAGGTTGTTGTGAGCACCTTTGTGCTATATAAATGTAATGATTGGCTTCAATAATTAATCAAGTGATCTCTGCTCACGTATTCAGTTTGGTTTTACCTCTGTTGTTTAATTTGGTATCAAAGCATAAGATTACTTTGAGCACTATAATTGTATATTAACATGGTATCAGAGTCTTGGCCTAGGTTCAATTCCCTCGAGTTACATCGGAGGGGGGGTGTTGGAGTAACCGCCACACCTCTCGTGGACTAGGGGTGTTGGACTAACCGCCAAACCTCTCGTGGACTCACCGCCATGCTGGGAACACGGGACTAACCGCCCACTCAAGGTGATGTTGCTGATTTGGAAGTTTACTAACACCTGCAGGTTTTGGTGTAATGGAAAATCTTAGCAGCATAATCCTACATACAAGTGATGATGAAAACTATAATTGTTCTCCGACTCTATCGTGGCAATGACAACTTGAAATCTGTTGTTAGGTAAATGCTTTGGCATAACTAAAATTTGATGCTTGAGTGTCATGAGGATCGTTACTCTATCGTTCTCTCTGAGCTCAACTCTGCAAGTTTTGTGCTTATCCTCACTAAAAGGAGTGGCATATCCACTGCAATGGGGAATAGAGAACATGTATATCCGCCAAAACCATGAGGATAGTATCCAATGCAACGAAATAGAAGGTTGTCAGTGCCATGAAATTCAAAACTCTCATAGCGTGGTATGAATCCAATTGACACTAGTATTCAAAATTTTGATAGAGTTGATTGAAGTCGAAGGAATTCAGATAATCCTGGTTATCACAGCATGAACATTCAACATTCCCACTGTGAATGGTAGTGTCTAAATAATGACTCTATATCAATAAAAATATTGCAATTTGACCAAATATTATTTAGCCAAAATTTCAGTTAGAAAAAGTCCAAATCCTATAATGTAGTCTAAACATGTTACCATTTCGACCATCCCCATATTTTTCCAACTATGTTACCATTTGGACCTTCCTTATATCTTTTCAATTATTTTTGTCCAAAATCTAATTCAAAATCTAGAAGAATTATAGATTGCATAATCCAAATGTAATTTAGGGTTTTGAGGATGCCAAACCCACTTTTGCATTAAAAAATGCAATTTCAGCATTGAAAAATTGCAATTTGGCCAAAAATTATATATTGAAATTTCAATTATGATTTATGAAAAAAAATCTAAATTGTATAACTCTTAGACTTCTTCAATTTTTAAAAGTGTAGTTTAAGCATGCTAAAATTTGGACTTTTTCTCCCATATTTTTCCAACCACTTTTTCTCCCATGATGAATCCTTCTATTCATTAAAAAATGTAATATAAACAATGAGAATTGCATTTCAGCAAAAAAATATAGTGAGCTTCTAATGGAAAAAAGTAGAAATTGTGTCATGTTTAGCCTTTTTATTTTTTAAAAGCTTATTATAACCATGCTATGATTTGGACCTTTTCCATTTATATATTTTGGATTTTTTTTTTCAAAACTTGAGAAAAAAATTTGAAGAATTATTGAAATTGTAGTTATTAATATTGCACAATATTAGTTCACTGGGGATTTTAAGAACACTTAATCCATTTATGAATTCAAAATTGCAATTTTAGCAATTATAAATTTTCATTTAACTAAATATTATATACCTCGATTATGATGATGATTTCCAAAAATGTTGAAATTGTATAATGTTTAGACTTTTTTAATCTTTAAAAGCCTATTCTAAACATGCTAGGATTTGGGCCTTTTATGGACATATTTTTGCAATTATTTTCCCCAAAATCTTGCTAAAAATTTAGAAGAATGTTTGAATTGGAGATTAAAATTGTTGACATTGCACAACCCAAGTTGAATAGGGGTTTTTGAGAATGATGAATCCATGTATGCATTTGAAAATGCAATTTTAAAAATGAAAAATTGTAATTTGATCAAAATTCTTATCATTGCATTTTGGTGATTATTTCCACAAAAGGTACAAATCATATAAGGTTTAGACTTCTTCAATTTTAAAAGAATATTTTAAATGTGCTATGATCATAAATATATTTTGACCATATTTTTTCTACCATTTTTTAACCAAAATCAAGCTAAAAATTCAGAAGAATCATTGGAATTAGAAATAACAACTATTGAGATTGCATAATCTAGGCCCAACAAGGGTTTTTGAGTATACTTAATCCATTTATGCATTCAAAAATGTGATTTTAAAAATGAATAATTTCAATTTATCCAAAAAGTACATAGTTGGATTTTGTTTATGATTGCTAATAAAATCCAAATCATATAACATTTCTACTAATAGCATCGATTTCGACCTTTTTTGGCCATATTTTTTCAACCATTTGTATTCAAAATATGGCTAAAAATTTAGAATAATTCATGAAATCACAAATAACAAGTATTGATATTGCACAATCTAGGTGCACATTGAATCTATTTGATATCTCATGTAATGTACCCAACCTCCAAGATTAGTCCCATCATTGGAAAAATGGCATAGCCCCTTAAATACAAATTTAAAGATTTTCCATACATATAAAATAAACCAAGGAGAAACAGGCCCATAATTTAACATGCATCGAATACCATATATTAAAATGTGAATGCAATTGTTCAAGCACAACATCAATGTACAACATTCATATAAAACATAAACACAATAAAACAATAATTTTTAAAACAACATTGAACTGATCTACTTATAAATATAAACAACTAGGTGCATATCAAGCATGAACCTGCAAGCCATAGGTGTTGTGGTCCATTTTCTCTCAACAATAGGCCACCCAAAATCCGAGGATATGAGTCCACAAGAAGATATGGCCATCCTCATTGTATACTCTCCACATTTAGTAACCCCAAACCTAGGTTGTACTGAAATAGTAGTTCTGATCCACCAACTCTCTTCCCGACAAATTGCAAAACCCAAGGAATGTACCCCCTTCACTACTCTGAGTCCGTCATGATGTACCATTCCTCTATCATGGATTCCATTACACTCAGTTGGCCATAAATATCTCAATTGAGGACTTTAGGAACTCTAAGCTACTCTAGGAGTGTTCACAATAGCCTTAACGCCGATCTTGAACGACTTCTTCAATAGGTAAATTCACCACAGGGTTAGATCCCATTTTAGAGACACACATGCCACATTTTCAGCATAAAAATAACTTGATAATGGATTTCCTCAAGCACAACATGGCTCATGCTCTACCCATCAATCATCCCTGCTCTTTCTTCCCAAAGACTGCATGTAAAACTAACCTCCTTTTACCATACAAATTTCCTGTCTTCTCCCTTGCTTGCTTCACTCTCACTCTTCCCAAAGATGAGTGTATTGCATCACCATGTTCCTAACTGTTAGTAGTAGAAGTCACTCCATACTACAGAAAGAGTCAGCCCATGTTCCTAACTGTTAGTAGTAGAAGTCACTCCATACTGGAGAAAGAGTGATCCTGGTACCTATCAGAATATAAATGGATTAAATTGGTTTGAGTAGGTGGATCAACAATACTGGGAAGAATGGGAGAGGGAAGTAAAATGTATATAGAGGAATTCTATTGGGCATGGAGTCATAACATCCTACAGATCAAAGGAAATCAAATTGTATATCAAACAAAAGACATATATAATGATTAGTAGAATCATAGTGAATATTACAAATGGAAGAACATCGATTACACATATATCATTTCTGCAACAGATAAATATTTTCATAAACATTGAACAATGATTTAATGGGAAAGCTAAAATAGATCCTCTAATGTTCATGAATCCATCAATCAATGGCAGTTATGATCCTCAAAACCCACAATATATTCAAGAAAGAAGATAATGAATAAATGGAAAAAAACATAAGACAATCTAATAACAACTCTCGTGAATCTTTAATGGTAGAAAATTTCATAACAAATAGACCCTCGAGCTTACAAATGAGTAACTAAAACTTCTCCTCCAATTCTCTCCTCTCTTGCCTCATGAATCCAACCCTTTCATTCTCAAAATCCATTTCATCTATAGAAAATGATATCTATATATCCTAAGGAGGTCTAAACCAAGGAGATACATAGGTTCCTCCTCTATTTTGAAGTCTTGTTACAAAATATTCCAACAAAAACCTAACAAATTCCTATTTTGCGGGATCTTTCCTATTGTGATAAATGTTTTTTGAAACAAGTCATTATACTTGATCTGGAGATGGAAATCATGTCCCTCATGTACAACTAACTCCTAGGAGACCATTCGAGCCTTCCTTAACAACTCGCAGCCTTCCCATAGTTCGAATTTGTCAAACTATTAGAGTTTGTAGCGCTTATGGAAGCATGCGCTACAAACTTTCCTGTAGGTGATGTTTTTGTCTTTTCTGCAAAAATACTAACTGGCTTGGGCTGATTTTTTGTTAGCAATTCAAAAACACCATGTTTTCCCTCCACACCAAATTCTAGAGGAACCTATATGAGAATTCAAAAGGTAATGGAAAACCCATCCTCTGTTGTGTGCTAATTATTGCAAACTGTCATATATTACCAATTTGTAGCGTCGACACTATAAACTTTCATATAGTAGCATGTTTCAATTTACCAAATTTTTTAACATCTCAAAACTTATTCCAGGAGTCCATACATGTTGCAAAACTTCATTATATTGATATATGACTTAGAGGAAAGCACCATAACTGATATGCATGTCTTACAACTCATAGCCATCATCCAAAACATGTTGTAAAATGCATAAAATTAGGTTAACAACATAAACAACATTTGCAACTTTAAGCTTACTTCAACAACTTATCAACCACACATTGTAAATTTGATACGGGTAAGAATTCACTCATTTAAGGCTGAATTTGAAAAGATGCAAAAGGTGAGAGTTTTAGTAGTCCTAGAACAAAGGGTTTGCAACAAAGTATGCAGCACTAACAAATATATTAGTAAAAGGACCTCCTCTCAACCTTCAAATAGAATGATAATCCTTATGAAGTATCCAATAGACTCAAGCTTGATGCATATAATTTGGGACATGAACACGCGTGTCTGCAAACTATTCAACCTCCAACACTGTCCTCTTCAACCAATTTGTAGCGCCTAGCTCAAACACAAATTGCACACTTGGAGGAAGTTGTTAGAAACTTTTATGAAATAATCCCTCAGAATTTGTTTAAAATACAAGCTTTGAAAACAATAAAATCTTCTTTGTCATGATTCTTTAACTGCAATGATAACAATTGAATGTGTGAGGCACTTATGAGTACAATGCAAACTCTCCTAATGAGTTGGCAGCACATACAACTATCTTTATCTTGACATTTAAACAAATGGACGGTGACAAAGAGAACATTTTGTACAACTAAGAGGTGACATGTCATTGTAATGATGTAAGGATCAATGGTTTGACTAACAAACAAAACCAAAGTGATTCCTTTTGACCCCTGCAATTCTATGTGCTAAAACTAACTACTATGGGATGTGACTCCTCAAACCCATCCTCTTACATTAGTTTAATGATTGGCTTTGAGAACACTCAACAATAAATAGAAGGTTATAAATGATGACAATTATTTTAGGAATGTGGGTTGGATTAATACCCTTGAATATTTCCACTCTTGGACCCCTCTCTCCTATGTAATCGTAGATCCACCATTTTCATCTCTCTCATATCACAACCAATGATTATCATTTTTATTAATCATTTATATTTTCATAATACACAATTTCGTCCTCGACCATATTAATTGATATGGTTTTTTTGTCCCAAACATATCAACTCACCAACCGAAATGACATTTATACTATTACATTATCATTTGTGGGGATTATGATTGAGGATGTTATATCCCCATCCCCTTATTCTTTTGCATTGTCCTCAATGCACAACTCCATCGGGTGTACATTCATTTAAAAATGCTACCCTCCATCCATTAATCAACATATAGAATCTCCATCCCAATATCGCATAGATGTTCCAACGTAAAAAAAAATGTATAGGTGCTCTGGCTCCAAAAACCAAAAATACATCCGCTCTTTGGCCCCAAAAAACCATAAATATAAGGCTCTTTAGCCTCAAAACATAGATACATAACCCACTAATATTCTCATACAACTATCTTGATTTCCACCAGCACTCTTCCACACACCTTCCCAACCCAAGGAATGTACTCCTTCACTGTCCTCACTCCATCAGGATTTACCATTCCTAATTTCCCTCCTTCACTACTCTCAGTCCATCAGGCTACACCATCTTAATAGGGTCTCTTTCACATGTGATAAAGAATATCATTATTTACATCTCAAGAGAACTCATTTCTAGGAAGAACTACCAGGAGAAATAACCAATAATAGCCTTATTGTTGTAGTGGAACTCATACATGAGTTCACTCTTTAGGATTGACAACTTGGTTCTTCTGCAATATTGACAACTTGCTGCTTCTCTTCTATTCTCTTTTGGATTTTTTCTTCCTTTATTTACTTAGCGTTTAGGCTCAACCATCCCTTTCCTTGTTATACAGTTCCTCAGAGAATCCATCATTTTCCAAGGTGTTCTTGTGTAGAAGAATTTCAACTCATTTCTAGACTTCAACTAGAAATCTATAACTTGTGGTGATCATCCCATATGCATCATATGCATATAGTCAATATGACACATCATGATACAATTTTAAATTATCGATTTTCAACTATGTTTTATTAAAAAAAACAAAATATTCTAGGCATGATTTTTCTACTCATTATGTTTGGCTCTTTCAGTTGTAGATATCAAACTTCCTTATGGGATTGCATCCCTTCCATTTCCAAGACTATTCTTCCTACAATTTTCTCAATTTCCATGCATCCAAATATATTATTAGCATATCATAACAATTTTCAATTATTAGTTTCTCACATTTGTTTATATAGGAAATTAAAATTTCTTAGTAATGACATTTCTCCTCATGGTGTTTGTCTCTTGCATCTACAAGCATCATTATTCTTAATGGGATTACACCATTTCCATATCTAGGACCAATCTACTTACAATTTTCTCCATTTCCACTCATCCAAGAAAATTGTTAGCATTCATGCACATTTATAACAATCCATGAAGTGATCTCCTAATTGTATCTTACCAACAATTCAATCATTTACAACCATTATTCACATTAAAAATGGAACTCAACCATCAATTATATTATCTAGAATGAAACTATAATTCACTGTAAATGCATTACAAACATACCACGATTTTCATAATTCAATCAAATTTTACCAACAAATAAAACCAATGTGTCAATATCAATAGCCACATTTACACAATGCATCCTTGGATTAACTCTGGAATACGATATATCTATCTCATGTATTCTACCATAGTGAGTTGGAAAGTCTAGCCAATGCCTCAACACACTATCCAAATGCTTCCCCATCTATCTATCTAATCATTCGAATACCTTCCTCTTAAATCCATACACACCACTAGTAATATAATTTTCTTAGTGCTCTCTTGTGTCGGTAAAGAGGTTGTAGTCCAAACATTAGTTATAAAGGGGAGAATTGTTATGCACTTGGACAACTCTATCTACTTTCCATTTCCAACCTCATCATGGCCTCACACATGGCCATATCTATTGGAATTCATTTCTACAATAGAAGTATTGTCTATTGACTTCACATGGTTATGAACTTATAACCAATATAGCATAATACACAATTAAATTCACATATAAACACATTCAAGAATAAATAAGTTTTGTATACCCAAGGACCTCTACCTTTACATCAATTTTAAATATTGAAAATCTAGTTGAGGGAATTATGGTAACTCAATCCTCTTCATCATTTATGCACAATAAAAACCCCATATGCACACTTTCATGGATATCATTACATTAATCAATACTACCTAATCATTTGGTACTTTTTAGAAACTACCAAGCTCCCTTTACCAACCCTTGATCAAGATTTTACCATCCTCATTTTTCTTCACACAAATGGCTATTTATGTACAGTTATATCATCCAAATCATCTTATTCCATTCTATAGGAATTTCTTAGATATCCAATCCATCATTAGTGATATTCAAATATCATAACATCATTGTT
>ML783962.1:350868-398942 GCA_009831015.1 Picea engelmannii | reverse complement strand
GACTACTCTCAATCTACAAGCATGCCACATGCATTTTCAAGCATGTCTATATGCACAAATGCACATCGATATGCATTAAGAATTAAATCTTATCATGCCCACTTCATCCATATGCATTCTATATTTATTGTGTGCATCATGCATCACTTCTATCATGCACTCTTGTGCATATTTATTTCTATTTATTTATATATTTATTTTGTTGTTGTATATGGTTGTCGTTGAATTATTGTAGATCCTTATTGTCATGTTCTCTCCCATTTTTCACAAGTGTGAACCACTATTCCATATTATGAACCTTCTATCCGAGCCCCCCTTGACTATCTTGCAATTACATCCACTAGTGTTTCCATCTCACAACTACTTCCATTCTGCAGAGAATCTTGTCCCAACATTTTTTCAATAAAATTATCAATTATCAATATGTATAGTGTCATAACATGAACTACTTCAGTTGAATACTAACACTACACTCTAATTAACCACTCCCTATTTCTTTGATCCAACCAATCTTGAAATACCATTCTCATTGATTGACATTTCAACATTCTGAAATGTTTCTTTTATGTCATATTTTCCAATATCCTTTTCTATCTATGACTTTGCTCAATTTTAAAGTACCTCACTTGCCTTCATTGAATGATTCATTGTGAAGCACTACTTGGCCACTCAAGAGCACTTTTCTCCAAATGAAATGATACACTCCTCCATTTGCACCTATACCCTATTTCCACTGTGCATTGTGATAATAGAGACAACTTTATTGCACTAAATACTTTTGGACACAAGTACCTAAGTCATATATTAAGAAATAATTTTTCTTGCATTCCTATGCTTGCACACATAGATGACTTCTCCACTCCATCAGTCATGCCTCATATCATGATATCCTTTCTCTTCTCTTGCTAGAAGATTTTTATCCTTCACTACATTTATACCTTCATGGATAATTATTTGTTCTTAACTCCCTATGCATGCTATGACATTCCTCGCCTATTGGATTCATTCTTTATGTGAGAACCTTTGACGATTATACTTTACAAACACTTTAGAATATGTAGTAGATGAATACTAATTTAGCTTTGCTATTCTGAGTCCTTTTCCAACCTTTCAATGTTTATTTTGCAGCCATGCACTCCTATATGTAGCTATTTGATTCCTCAAACAACTATACAAGCTTGATATACTTCCTTGTACAATTGAGATACTTCCTTGTACAATTGAGATACTTCCTTTTAGGTTCCATCTATTTTGTATATGATGTCAAACATAGAACCATTTTATTCTTCACCTGTATTCTAAGGAATTTTCTTTCTAAATATCACTTCCATATTTGTGTTCATATTGACTTTCCATCTCATTCTACCTTGTAAATACACTTAGTACCTTGAATTATCAAACCCCAAAACCATTTCTTTCTAAATTATCTTTACCATGAACCTTCCATTATCCGTTGAGTGTTTTAGAGCCCAATAATTGAATTCATGTAAGATGGTGCATGTGAGAGTTGCATCCCATATTTACTGGGAGCATGGGGGATGAGTAAAATTATCTTGGAGAAGAGTGCAAGTCAAGAAAGAAAGAGAAAGAGGAGAATTTCATATGGGGAAGGGACCAAAATTAGAGATTCACGTTTTTGCATAGAGAGCAATTTTTACATGGTGTTTTCTGGCCAGCAAATAAGGTATGAGTGTTGAAGATTAAAGGTAATTGTTGTGGTAAATTTTAACATCTTTTTGGAGATGAATTTTCATGGAGAAAGATGATATGCACCTAGGAGTAACATGTTGTTCAAAATTCATGAAGGGAAGCACATGTTTTGTGGTTGGGCAAATTCATGTTGGAAGTTGTATAATTCCTAAGTTCCCAACAAGTATATTTCTTGTCCAAACTGTGTTGGAAGCCCTGGATGAGAGTGGAAATGGGTGAGGGACTGTAACCAGTGAAGGAGAATTCCATCCCTTGGGTTATGCAGGTTGAGGAAGAGAGATGGTGGATTGGAATTTCCTGTGAAATTTGAATGTTGAGAGGGACACATTAGCCATCCTTTGGGAACCCCATCTCTTATGGATTCATAGCCTCAACTAAGGGTCTCTTTTTTTTTAGATATAGAAAAACAAGTGTACGATTGGGAGGAATGCCGTTCCTCTACAACAAGTTGCACAGTTTGTAAGATAAGTGTTCTTATATGTTGTGTTTATTCATGTATAATTTTAATGTAGTTGTTGATCATATTATTCTAAGATATATTTGGTTATTGTTTCTTGTTGTGAGAAGAATGATGTAAATTCAAATATCTATTTTAGTGGTTGAATAATGTTGTATGCATTTATTTGCTACACTGCAAAGTTAAGGAATTGCATTTATTTTTTAAATAAGCATGATCAATTGTCTAAGCTTGAATTTCATGATGTGTATGTTATTTCAACATTTAGAATTGGTACCAGAATTTTTTTTTGGGTCATTTTAGCAAGTGACATGACCCTGTTGTGGGTTCAGTAGATTATAGGGTGATATTAGATCTTAATTTCAACACTCGAAACATATGGTCCAAGAATCAGTGCGAATTTGGGTAAGTTTGTTATCAAAAATTTCAGTCTGTGACAAATTTTGGGGAAAACAATGATAACTAGATAAAAATCCCCAAATTCATGAGAAACATTTGAGATATAATTTCCTCGGATCTACCTTATATGTTTAATGAGATCTATAAACTAAACTGTAGAGTTAGAATCGACCTACAAGGTCAACATTCACATTTTGATGGAGGCCAATGGAGCTGGGAGAGTATAAAAAAATGATGGTTGAGATTGTAACATCCCTCTCTAGAGCATGTTTTTATTGACTTATTCTTTGAGGACACTTGCATACAAGTGATCTAGTTATGGTATATTATGATTATGTTCCTCTTATGATTTATATATATGATGGCGATGATGTGATGTGACTTATTATTATTTTGATGTATATATATTGGCAGATGTTATTGACGAGTTTTCCTTAGTGTGCAGGAAACATGATAGGTTATGGATGTCGATGGCATCGATGGACTCCCTTGTAATATGGATTGAGTCAGGCAGTGGATTTCATTTATTTGAGTATTTAATTTTAAGCACATGTGATGTATGATTTTAGTATGATTTATGTATATGGATTATTGACACTATTTTTTCAACTAGATGTAGGCTTGACGATGCTTGCTAATCTGACTCACCTAAGGAGTAAAGGGGTCATGCACATAAACCAAACATTGAGGGAGAGGTGCGGTAGTGTCCCTGTCACATCCTACTAGCACTCTCGTCATGGTGAGAACTCTAGGTTAACAATTACCTAGTTTGGGTGGTGTACGATGTCGTGAGGGAATACTGAGACAATCGCTCATGAAGATTTCTAAGGGCTGCGAAATAAGGAGGAGTATTTATTCCTTAGAAGCCCTTAGTCTCTCACAAGTTTTATCAAATCGATTTTTGAATCCAAAGGGTCAGAAAAACTTCCAAAACAAGTCAATCGTGAGTGCCACCCTTGGACCACGAATGTGCGTCTTAAAGGGAATGTTGCAGAGTTGAAACTTGAGTCAATACAACTAGGTTGAATAGAGAGCATTTGGATGATTAAACCTTGTTAGAACAAAATAATTAATGAAAGAGTAAACTATTGATTAAAAATTCTAACAAAATTCTAAGACTAAGTCTAAGTCTAAATTTAAATAAAGCAAAAAATCAATTATGACATAAGTTAAAAGATTGGAGAATAATCAAACTCTGGGAAAGAGGGGATTAATATCTGAGGGTTGGATGAAACGCACTTTTGTGAATGAAATTAATATAATTGATTTTTAAAACAGAAGAAATAATAATATGAGAGAATAAGAGTATTCATGGGATAGTATCTAGAGTCAAACTACACTAAGTCCAACTAGAAGAAGACTCCTTGTCCAATTCTGACTAAGATCTAGTTAGGAGAAACCCACTAATTAAGGGATTGGGGAACTAAGAGACAACTAAGAGGAAAAATAGGAACACATTGGGGACTGTGAGGGAAAATGGCTCTTAAATAAAAATAGAGAGAGAAATTACTTGTGCAACCTCGGGAGAGTGTCACACATCTAGTGGGTGAAAAATCATCTAATTAAAGTATTAAAAATTTAATTATTATTCATGAAGACAGGTGTCAGTGATGAAAATGTATATAAAGCAAACAATGTAGAAGGGAAAAGGATATAACTTTTTGGAACACTATTATGCTGTCGAATTTTCGATTGAGTGTGTTTTACTTGTGAGAGTTAGGACTCTAGGCTTGTGAAAAGAGTGGAAGTTCTTCCTTGCGAGGATAGATTGGAAGATATTGTGTTTTTATTTATGTGTTTGGCCCCTTTGAGGCTCGGGGGAAGAAGATTACCGCTAGCATTGGTTGGGGGGTACTAGTGAATTATTTGTGATTATAAAGCAAAAGTAAGGAGAAAAAGTTGTCCCGGTATTTTTATATTTTGAATTTACTTTTTAGTTCAAGTATATTACTTTTTTAGATTGATATGGCCACTATAGAATCACAAGAAGGACTGAATACCAATTTGTTAAAATTACTGCCCAACAAATAATTTCTACGGTGTTTATCATTTCCAATTTTTGCTACAAATTCAAGCATTTTACGAACTCTAAATTTGAGTGGCTTGATACTCTTTGTAAAAATTCAAATTTATATTCTGTATGGTCTATGTTTTAAAATGAGTATTTTCATCCATACTTGAATTTCGTGTGATTGAAGCTTTTAGTTGAGATTATTTAATGAAATTAACAATGTTTTGTTCGTAGGTAAAATATGGAATTAAGTCTGAATTTGTATTTGTGAGTTCTTTGTTGAAATATGTTTTGAATCCTAAATTAACCGATATTGTGGGATATTTGTTGAATTATATTGTCGAATTGAATTTTGTATTATGAAAATCTCTATTGAAATTTTTGTCATTTCAACTTCGTCTTTATTGGGCCTCCATTGAAACTTTTGTTTAAATATGAATTTTATCTTGTATTTTCTTTTGAATTAATTGATAAATCCAAAGTTACTAGTAGCATGAAGTCTCTGTGTTTTTCTCTTAAAACCCCAAAATTTCCGGAATCGTGGAATGTCTGTTGAAGGTTTTATGAATTTTTGACTTTCTTTTAAACCTGAGCATTAGCCCCTTCTTCCTTAACAAGTTATGCACCTGACCATGCGTTGGAACCTATAATTGGCCCTAAAGCTGCTATTAGGAGCTCTGGGGATTCGATGCTCTGGAGCTTTCTTCAACTTCAACACCCATGCCAACTCAGAGTGTTACCAGTTGAATTCGATCATAAGCAAGGTTGACCGATAGATGTAGGTTAACCCTATCCTTCCACTTACCTTCATCAATGATTATGAACTTAATCAGATGGCTGGTAGGGATTATCCTCACACGAGAACCTATGGTGGAGATTATTCTATGAAACTACGAGCTTCATAAGTTATTGTGAATTCAACAAACCTTACCCCCGAACTAGAGAAGGCCGAAACCCTCAGATCTGACTGTGCTTGTTTAACCATCGTCAACATTCATGATTTGTTTTGGACTTCGAGACTCCAAGATTTCCTTAACCTTTGACATATATGACTCTTTTCTGCTGGAGTACCGAACTAACAAACTTTCAGAGGATGAATACTAGGAGATCTAACAATCCTTGTTAGATCACTCGATCCACGACTGTCCTCTACTCAGAGACTTTGGAACTTGGGGGGTTTTATTCACTTTCACGAGTTTAAATTGTTCTACCTAGATCGTCGAGCTGTCGAAGGGATTGGGGATATAACGTCTTACACCCCCCTTTTACCAATAGTTGACGTCAACTCTAAAATTTCGGTCTCGAGGAGTCCCTCACCTTTTTGCATCAATGACTAAATTGTTTCAAAGTACTGAATTACCGAACCACCGAAAGAAAAAGTCTCATAGATATAATGACTCTCATTATGGCACTAGATGTATGAATTTTGTTCACTTCAGGTGTTCGTAACTTCAAGAGTTCGTAGCTTCAGGGTTTCCTTAATTCTTAGTAATTACATCTCAAATTAGTTGGAGTGCTAAATCTCGAATAATTCAGAGATATACAATGCATCCTTATCCAACGATCTATGATTGGTATTAATTCCAGGCTTTGGAGCTTTGGAGATCTGTGCCCCAAAAAATTTAACTATTCCAAACCACCGAAGTCACAAAGTCTGAAGGACTCAAGGTTTAATGAGTGCATTAATCTAGTTTGATTATATGGTTGTGGGGATTTCGACTCCTCACAATTAGATCTCGTCCATTAATTCTTATCAAGGGATTTCACACTCTTGATTTCCCACTTGGAACATTGCACGCATTTTACCTCGTAAAATTTGCCACTTGTTGAAGTGAACTTCGATGCTTTCTTGTGCTACGATCTTAAACTATGGACTAAAATGATTTCTTGCACACCTCTTATGCCTTCTCTGTGTATTTTTGCATTGTCTCTCCTAAGATTTTGTAATTTAGAATATAAAGGCCTCTGCACATCCTCATTGGTTTATGTACACACCTTGCATTATTTCCTCTTGAACTTGGACTTCCAAAAGTTTTGTCTGCACACTCCTTACATTGACACGATGCACACTTTGCATTGTGACTCTAAGAAGAGAAACTTAGGAACTTGAAACAAGAATTTTAAACTCCTTCTCAGAAACAAACATCACCCAGACACATTTTTTCATCATCACAATATCCTTTACTAAGAATGTTCAAAGAAATATTATAGTCTTCTCTGAGGGATGAGAGATTTTCTCTTCTCTTTTTAATAAAACCTGAGTAAAATTGAAAATGTCATTTGATAGATTACCTACTTAAGGGTTTCTTCTTATTAATGTTTAATCTTATGTTTTGATATTGTTGAATTTCTTCCTATTCCTTAAATAGTAAGATAATGATTTATTTCAATAGCATGCAATTACATGATGTAAGTGGTAACCACGTTACCATATTTTCTTTGTTCTTGAAGAAATTGTAATTAAGAATGTTGGTATTTATAATTGAAATTTAGAATAGATTGAAACTATGGAAATTAGATACTTCCTTGTTCTTCAAAACAATCATCAGTCCTGAGACCTTAAATGGTCAAGATCAATCGGATGAATCCTAGACTTGAGCACTGATTATGTATCTTGGAGTTCCTAACCTTGCAAGTAGGTTGGATGGTTAGATATCCTAGATTTATTATGTTTTGGTTTATTCTATTAGAAGCATTAATGTTGTATAATGAAGCTTGCAGTGTAGGATGTAATTTAAAAATGAAATTGTAAAAAATGAAGTATGCTAGTTTCGATTAACTTTTGTCCTTGGTATTCTCTTTAAAAAAAATATATCCACTATTGTACTCACTTACATTTAAGTGGTAATAGAGGGGTTGTTACATATGGTATCAGAGCATGTTCAACCCTGCGACATTGGATTGTTACCTTCCAATGGGTTAACTAAATGATTAAATTGTATCGCTAATTGAATTTTGAGATTATACATGCAAGTAAACATGGTTACAGGACACATGGGGGGTAGACGATGTGGTGTTGAAGGAAGAGGTGAGACACCTCTGATAGTACCCATCACAGAGGGGTCTAAGCTCCATTGAGAAGAACCAACCACTCAGCAGGAGCACTAGGGTGTTGTAGGAGATGTGGTAGGTATGATGAGATACTTTCATAAGATGCTAGAGGCGTTGATCAATCGCTTGGAAAGATATGAGGGTAGAGCATATGTGCCCAATGAGGGTTCACAACATTCCCTAGCTGGTAGTAGTAGTGTACACAAACAACTCGAGAAGATCAAATTTGTTGATTTCTCGGGTGCCTCGAATGACTCAGCCATCGAGGCATGGTTGGAGAACATGGTGATGTGATTTTCACTTCGTGATTACACCTCCAACATGAAATTCCACGTGGATTTATTTCAACTGAATGGGATTTCTCTTCTATGGTGGAAGAGGCTCTGACCGCAATTGAACATGGTCATCGAAGACATGTCATGTGAACTGTTTGAGGAACATTTCCGGGAGAGGTATCTATCTGAGGAATTCATTGAGCGACAGCTCAATGAGTTCAATTCCTTGCGATAGGGAGGTCGTACGACTCTCGAGTATGAGGCTCACTTCATTAAGATGCTTCGGTATGATCCTCACCTGAATACCGAGAAACTCAAGGTCAACAATTTCACGTTTGGCCTTAATTTCAACATTCGTGAAAAAGTGAGGATTTTGATGCCTCAAACCTTGCATGATGTTGTTCAGAAGGCCCTCATAGCAGAGGAGGAGCTTATCAGTGGGGGTCAGAGCGGGACTATAGTGAGACCAGTGAGACAGGTGTCATATGGTGCAGTGCATCATCAAACATCGGCTAGAAATTCAACATGATTTTGAGGCACTCAGAGAGGATCCACATACACTACGCCACGACGATCGATGCCTTAATAGAGGATTCCTTATAAAGAACCACAACACTAGCATCAACACTGACTGCAACAACAATACTTTGGTCATGTTCAGCAGAACACACCGGGGTTCCAGGCCAGTGGGTCGTTAGCTTCTACTTTGGGTACCAGGAGTACTGGACTAAAGAAAGGGTGTTGGACATGTGGGGAGCCACATTACCAACGTGACTATCCAATGGAGAGGACCAGAGCATCTGTATCAACTGGAACCACTACCATGGGAGATTTGGCCAAGGCCCATTATATTCATGCAGTGGTGAATAACAACCAGGCAGAGAACCATTCGACTATGGTTGAGACATCAGGTACCGTCACTGACCAGACATTTACTATTTAGATAGATCCAAGTGCTACAAAAAGTTTTATTTCCAGCGCAGTGCTAAAAATAATTAAGGTAAAGGTAGTCGAACAGAATGAGTTTAGCTTTGTATAAATGGGTTCGGGAACCAAACAAAAGGTTGGAGGGAAGGTTACAGGTGTTAGCATTAACCTAGGAGAGTTTTTCACTACGGCCAATCTATAAGTCACAACCTTAGGGTCTTATGACGTCGTGATCGGTATGGACTGTTTGGAATCACATGATGTGATACTCATCTGTAAGACGAAACAATTGAGCTTGGTCGATGATGAGGGACAGAGACACGTGATTGTAGGTCAAAACCAGGGAGTTTCCCTGAGGTTCATCTCTTCCTTGCAGCTATGGAACATCAAGTGCAAGGGATGTAATCTATATGAGATCTTTGCATTAAACTAGAAGGGAATAGCATAAGTTATAGAAAACCTTTCAGTGGTGCAAGAGTTTTTGGATGTCTTCCCCGAGGAGTTATCTAGGATGTCTTAGGAGAGGGAATTGGAATTTACGATCGACCTAAAACTAGGAACTGAACTGATAGTGAGAACACCTTATTGAATGTCGACCCCTGAGTTACAAGAGTTGAAAATGAAACTAAAGGATTTGTTGGACCTAGGACTTATACGTCCAAGTGTGTCACCATGGGATGCGCCTGTTATTTTCATACGGAAGAAGGATGGGTCATGGAGACTCTGCATTGACTATCGTCAATTGAACAAGGAAACGATCAAGAATCAATATCTTTTTCCAAGGATTGATCATTTGTTTGATCAGATGAAGGGAACGATGTTGTTTTCAAAGATCGACTTCGGACCAGGGTACCACCAGTTACATATCAAGGAGGATGAAATCCCTAAGACCGCCTTTAAGACGAGTTTTGGACATTACGAGTTTATTGCTTTACCTTTTGGATTGACAAACACCCCTGGGGTATTTATGAGCTTAATGAGCGGGGTGTTTGGCGAATACTTGGACAAGTTCATCTAAGTATTCATTGATGATATTTTGATATATTCTCGGATGATGGAGGAGCATGACGAGAACTTAGATGTGGTACTATGGTGTCTACGAGAGAACAAATTGTTTGGGAAACTATCGAAATGCTTGTTTGATCAATCGAATATTCACTACTTAGGGCATGTCATCTCCGACGAAGGTATCACTGTGGATCCAGCAAAGTTCGAGGCTATTATGGAATGTCTTGTGCTAAAAGATGTCCCAGAAGTGTGTATCTTCATGGGTTTAGTGGGATACTATCGACAGTTTGTCGAGGGTTTTTCTAAGATAGCAAATATGATAACAAAGTTGTAGAAGGACGAGAAGTTTGCTTAGATCGAGAAATGCACGGAGGCATTTTGAAGGTTCAAGGAGCTGTTGACAACAACACCAATACTAAAGCTCTCTGACATGGACATGGAATTCTTATTATGCATTGACACATCCAAAGAAGTCTTAGGCGAAGTCTTGATGAAATACGGTCAAGTGATTGCTTACATATCGAGAAAGTTGAGAAGGCATGAGGAGAGCTATGTGATTCACAATTTGGAGCTTCTATCCATTGTTTAGGCCTTGAGAGTTTGGAGAGACTACCTTATTGGACAAAGATTCAAACTAAAAATGAACCATTATTGTCTACAACACATCTTTACGAAAAGCGATTTGAACGCGCAACAACAACGTTGGTCGGAATTGCTTAGCAAGTACGATTTCAAGATTACCTACATAAAATGAATAGTGAACAGAGTGGCAGATACACTGAGTCGGATACCATGCATATTTTCAGTGATGCCTCTTTAGATGAATCTACATGAACATATTATAACATTACAGTGCGACGATGGTTGGTACAAAGAGGTCAAGGATTTTATCGGACAAAACACAATGATGGTACCAAAATTTGAGGGATTTACGGTGGATAATGAGGGATTTTTGATATTTAAAAATATAATCTACATACCTCCCAATGACGAGTTGAGGAGTTTGATCCTAAACAAGTCTCATAGAGTAATGTACATGGCTCATCCTAGAGTCACGAAGATGAGGGAAGACATTAAACCCTTATTCTTATGGAAAGGAATGAAGGTAGACATAGTCAACTATGTGGAAAAATGTCTAGAATGTTAGCAGGTGAAGGCTGAACATAGACATCTAGTAGGATTAATACAACAACATGGTATTCCAAAATCAAAATGGGAGGTCATTTAGATGGATTTCATCATTGGATTGCCACTGACGGAAAGGAGACATGACTCGATTTTTGTGGTAGTCGACACTCTGACAAAGAGTGCTCATTTTATTCATGTGTGTACGATGTATTAGGCACCTGACATAGCTATATTTTCCATCAGTGATACTGTGAGGTTGCATGTCATGCCTAAGAGGATTATATCCGATATAGGATCGATGTTTACCAGATGATTTTAGACTAGTTTCCAAGAAGTCGTGGGAACCTAACTTAACTTCAGTACCACGTATTACCTAAAGACAGATGGGAAGACTGAATGAACAAACCAAATCTTGGAGGATATGTTGCATATGTATATAATGGACCAATAGAATCCTTGGGAAGAATTCTTGCCACTGGTAGAATTTTCATATAACAACAGTTATCAAAGCACCATTAAGATGGCGCCTTTCGAGTTTATTTACGAGAAACCATGTCAGATGCCTTTGAGTTGGGATCAACTTGAGGACAGGGTTCTAATGGGACCAGAAACGATCCAAGAAATGGAATATCAAATGAAAACAATAAGGAAAAGGATTAAGGAAGCGTAGGATCAGTAGAAGTGTTATGCCAATGTGCATCATATCGACTGTAGTTATGAAGTTGGTGATCGAGTCTTATTGTGGGTGAAACCGCATAAGAGTATGATCAAGTTCTGAAAAGGGTGTTAAACTCTCTCCTAGGTTCGTGGGACCCTTCGAGATTACAGAAAGGAAGGGGCCCATGGCCTATCGACTGACCTTGCCTGATTCTTTGAGGCATATGCACGATGTTTTTCACGTATTTGTTTTGAGACATTATGTTAGTGATCCTACACATGTTATTGACATGAGTTCCTTGTGGGTATTGGATGAGGGTTCTCTCACAGTGCAGCCAATCTGCATCGTGGACCATCACATTTGACATCTATGGCGTAGAAAAATAAAACAGGTCAAGGTACAGTGGGACAACTATAGTCCACACTCGACGACCTGGGAGGACTCATATGATATGCATCAGTTGTTTCCATTTTTGTTTGATATCTAGACATATGATACCGTGATACAATTTATTTCGGCACTTGCATACTGTGAAACTTCAGGAAGAAGTTTAAAACAAGAGGGGGTCTATGTAACATCCCACTCTTGTGCGCACTAAGAAGACTTATTCTTTGAGGACACTTGTGTGCAAGTGATTCGGGTCATTATACTATTGGTTGTTTTGATTATGACTATGAGATAATGTGGATTTGATGATATGTTATTTTTGTTGTATTTACATTGAAAGGTGCTATTGACTGGGTTCTCTTGAGTGTGCAGGACTCTAGACATTAGAGGATTTTGAGGGATCGATGAAACTCCTTGGACTCCAGATTGAGTCAGGGAGTGGACTCTTAGGGTTTGAATGATGTTGATGTGACATATGTACATATTATTAGATATTGTGATGTTGATTGTTATCGCTGACATGTTTCGTTGATGGATGCAGGATGAAAATAGTTTTCGGACCAAAATCACATTTGGAGTAAAGTGGTCATGCACGAAAACCAGAGACATTGAGGGAGAGTTATGGAAGCAACCCTGCCACAACCTACTAACACTCCTGCCGTGGCTCCAACTGTAGGTTATTGATTACCTAGTTCGAGAATACCCACGATGTCATGAGGGAAGACTATGACAGTCGCTCACAATGATTCTAAGGGGTGTGCAATAAGGAAGGGCCCTTATTCCTTAGAGGCCCTTAGTCTCCAACAAGATCACCTGACAGAGTATTGACTCCATAGGTTTGACATCTACCAAATTTAGTCAAGAGGCGAGTGACACCCTTGGAGCACATAGTGCATCTTGAAGGGCACGTCACACGAATAAAATGGAAAGAGGTGAGTGGTACCCTTGGAGCACGTAGTGCATCGTGAAGGGAATGTCGTGATTTTAGATATGGTAAGTTAATAAACCTAGTGCCTAGAAAAATATGCCTCCTTAGGACTTGGTCGGCCTCAAAAGGAATGATGTGATGAGTAAAGCTTAAAAAAATATTTGTTCCCTAAAAATTATCTCCCAACCTAGTGAAATTAAAACCTTGGTCTAAGAAGAACATGTGAACAAAGAAAAACTAAGTAGATATGTAAAAAGAAGGGGTGTAAGAAATTCAAACTTTAATTATTAAAGTAAAAATTAAAATGGAGGATTGAATTTATTAAAAGGGTAAGTGGTTTCTTTTGTCTAAACTTGCTAATTCTGATTTTAGTTAAAAAGAAAAAGGAGGAAACTTAAAGAAAATTTGAAACTTAAAGAAAAGGAGAAACTTAAAGAAAAAGGGGAATGTCTAACTTAGTAAGGAATCTAGCCTTTGTAACTTTCTATTTATAAACTCAACTAGGATTTAATTAAGGCATAAGTCATTTATGAATTGTAAGGGAATAATGGGACACCAAGGTGCCTTTTTAGGAACGCTTTTAGGTGGGTTAGGGAAATAGAGAAATTTAATTAATTAATAAATTGATTTTCTGGTGCAACTAGGGGATGAGTCGACATGTGTACACGAGAGGTTTTTCCTAATGAAATTTAATAGAAAGAATCTGATGACGGTTTTTGAAACTTATGAATAAGAAAAATATATAAAAAGGATGTCAGAGGAGGAGTATGGATCACGTCTAGTTTGTCTAAGGTTATGCTGGTGGAATTTCATCTTGATTGAATTTTCTCTTGTGGGAGTTGGGATACCCAGCTCGGGTAACGAGTGGTATCTCGACCTTGCAAGGCGAGCTGGGAGATAGCGTTATATGATTTTGTATGTGTGCCCCCTTTGCAACTTGGGGGGATCAGGGGGAAGAATATTACCCCTATCATTAGCTAGGAGGTACCAGTGAGGTCACATCGGTTAGCAAGTGGGAGCTGGACAAAACGTGCATAGGAAAACAACTTCAAAGAATTCTCATTTGGATACGGTACAAATGTGTATATTTGTTTTGAATAGTAGTTATATTCCTTGTATATGCATCTCTCAAACGTCGAAATCATGTGAGCATCTTTGTGTTAAAAAGTTAGTTAATTTTTTGACCTGGCGAATATGAGTATGTGTAATTTGGCTAAAATGTAGTTAAATTTTTTTTGCACCTTCTTGGTTCGCCAGTATTGGATGCATTAAATGTTGTATATTTGATTATGTTGAGTGTTAAGGAATATTTTACTATACTAGAAAATGGGGTTTTAAATCTTCTTGGGATCTGTTACTGATTGAGCATCACCCAAATCAATTGAACCTTAGCACATAGATCAATAATAGGGACTCAATTTTGAATGTGTTTTGTTTGACGAGTAATTTTTAAAATCATTTTATTTTTGTATTTGTGTAATGAGTAATTATTAAAATCAATTTATGGTGTATTCAGTTTCTTCTTCTAATATTTTCTTCTCATAACCAGTTGCTTGTGTATATGCATTGACAACTGCTCCTCAGTGGCTGTGGTGTATGGCGGCACCTCGTGGTTGAATTCAGGAGAAGTGTCTGATGACCAAACCCCAATCCTTGTGCTTTACATGAGTTAATATGTGCTTTCTGTATCAATGTCACTCTGCATGGGTTTCGGAAAAATCCATTGCGTGTTACCTGAGTTCCTCTTCTTTTTCGGTAAACAAAGATGCCCTATGTCTCCCTTCTTCCTCTTGGGCATATTTATGTCTTCTTTTATTATAAATTGTCTTTGTTTTCCATCCTTAAATGTTCTTTCATTTTCCCTAGATTCCTGGTGTTAGCACCATAAATCACCTTTAGATTGTAGAAAAAGCAAGCCCAATACACATCAAATTTATATGGTAGATGTTGGTTTATATGGATGGAGGTCAATGGAAAAAACTCGGAATCTGAATAATGTTCAACATAGAACTGGACAAGAAATGCACAGGGACGTGAGGGCCACATTAACTTCAGTTAGGAAATTGAGTTAAAGCAAGAGCAGAAGGAAGACTTAGTGAGAAAGATGAAGGAGACTTCTATGGGCATCAGGCCGTCCAGTAGCTCTGTGAAGAGAGACCCAAACTCAAGATAATTCTTGAGATCAATCTCAGACACTGAAATATGCCCAAATGACATAGTTATACTTATAGAATGATCAAAACTCCATCATAATGAAACTGCAACAGGTCGACTGGATCTTCCATGCTCGATCCATTCAATGCGAGAAGAAAAATATAACATAGGGAAATGAATAAAACTGACCATGATACTGCTATAATCAAACCTCCATTACAATATCATAACGATCCTCGACTGGATCATCCATGCCCGAGTGTTTTAAACAAATTTTACAGACAAAATGAAAAAGAGGGAAGCTGACTTCTATTAACATGAAAGTATCAAATCGATTACATAACCAGAGAATAGCTCTGGTAGAACAAACATTACACATGGGATATTTTCTCGACCAAATACCATTACTAAATAAAAAAACTCCATTCATATACTCAAAAATTTCATAAACAACAACAGAGGTGTTCTCGCACTTCCATGGCGTTGCGTCTTCTCAATCATATGTGATCTAAGCTCTACTGGCCCCTTTGTGTCTCTTCGGTCAGATTGCTCATGCAACTTTGCTGTTAGGCGCAACTTCAGACTATTTGGGCTGACAGATTTCCTCCATGGTCAAGTCATTTTGATTTTCCATTCATGGGGGAGACGATGTTTCAACCACCTCACCAGATTTCATAACTGCTTCATCGAAATATGGATAGGCACAAGCCCACTTGGCACTTAGAAGACATGGTGGCCTCTCCTTTTCTGCCTAGAGCTTCACTGGATGCTTGCAGGGGAGAGAGACAAGCAGACGTGGATGGAGCTGATGAGGACTGGTGGACTTACGATAAATCACATGAAGTCAGTTTTTTAAACCCCTTTCTTTGCATTTTGTCTTCTAGAGGTCAAGTCCAAGGAAAACATCCCCCCTTACAAGGATATGTGTTAACACCTGGGTTTATTTAAGCCAATATTTGATATCCCTTTTTAATTACAAATGTATTTTATTACAAGAAACTGAGATCCCAATAATCTTGTCGAGATTTTATTGATGTAGCGAATAGGTTGTTCAAGGACTAACCCCAATGTAAGATTGTTGTGCGTAATAAGATGGATTTTTCTCCAATTAAAGTATTTGTTGCCATCGAAGTCCCTCCCCAAAATCAAATTTGTTGGGACAACTACGTTTTTATTACTCCGTGAGTACTGTGTTTTTTTATTTACTGCGTGAGTACTGCGTATTTATTACTGTATTTTTGGTTATTGCATGATTACTGCGTCCTTTTTAATTTGCTGTGAGGGGAGATATTGAGAGTGCAGATTTCGTAATTATCTTCTCTCTCTATCAAAACTTCTGGAATAAATCGTATAATTGGCATTGTTGTGTAAGGGATGCAATTATTGGCAGAGACTGTAATCTAGGCAACCAAATCACCTTTCCTGGTTTTATTTTGTTTTATTGGAGTCTGGTGTCCAGAGCCTGAAAATGGCGTGTGGCAATTGGGTTGATAAGATACATAATTTTGGCATGAGAGGTGTGGTATGAGATAAAGGAAATAAAATGTATAGAAGCGACTCAATGAGAATGAAGACGTACGCAAAACAATCATGAAGGGATGAAATTGATCTCTGAAGTTTAACAAAAATAATAATTTTCTACCTTGAAGTTATTGAAAGTATGAGATGGCTTACTTGTTTACAATATACCAAAATATACCACTAATAGTGTGAATTACCAACAAATCTAAAAATCAACTGACCAAGAGCCATTGTTGGAATTATTTGTTTCAAATTTTAGTTTGATTTTCCAAGTGTGAGTCATGTAATGAAAAGAAAAAATTTAACCATGATTCTCATTTATCTAAGAATTTCTCATCAACGAAATTGCTCATTTAAAGTCATGGGTCATATAAATAATTTGAGGGGGATGCAAAGGTGTATAGGATAAACATATCATAGAGCATAAATGGAAACAAGTGTTGAGCACTGGTTTAAACTTTATTTATAGTCTTAGATGACAACAAAATAGCTTGATATTTTCAAGAAACAACTTCCATGTTAGATACCATTAGTTTTCCATGTAATTGTGCTAATAAAAGGTAACTACCATTTTTTTTTGTTTTTCACACATAATTATTTTTAGCCAAATATTGAAAAATAAAGCAAAGGTCTCTCTTAATGTAGTGAAATTGTTTCCAGAGTTAAACTCACAATTTGTGTCAAGGTATGGATATGAAATATTATTTTGATTTATCATGTAGGAACGAAATTATTACCATGCAACCAATTAAAGATCTTAAAAAAAAAAATTCAACATAAATCGACCATAGATATGCAATATTATGAATAGTTAATATTATGAAATTGATATGAATAGTTAGATTTCTAAAGGTTTTTCTTACACTCATGCATGGTTAAAACAATTCTATATATATCAGTTATGTTGGAAAATTTTCATCATTATTTAATTGAAAATGTATGGTTGTTTAAATTCTATAAGGTATAAATGTTAGTTGGGCATCATTTGGTAATATTTTTATTCGAAAAATCAATAAGAGTTAACTTAAAATTGTATATAGGGACTTTTATGAAATGGGAATGTTGATCACAACTACATTTTCCTTTTTTGAGCATGATCGACCCTTAGTGAAACCTATTTTAGGATATGGTTATCACCAAGGCTTATTTCCTATGTATGGATCCCACTTAATTTAAATCCTTAAATCATCAAATTTGTTTAATGGAAGTAAACGATGTTTCACGATTAATTTAAGGTGTCAATCCGTATTACTTAGCGACTCCATTAATGTTTTTGAAGGAATAATTACATCGTATTTTTATCTTATCAACATGGTTACAGATTAATAGGTGGAATAATCCTATGGTAAATAGAATTGCACCTCAAGTTGGTTATTTCTAGATAGATTGTGTATGTTAGATATCTTGTGCACTCTCGTAAATTTAAGGTTAAATAAGTATTGTCTAAATATTAGATTATTTGGTTGTGCGTGATGAAAGGCCACTAGTGATCAGTTGTTGTTTATTTATTTGTACAACATGCAAATGTTGATTCATTAACTGCCAATTCTTGCTCGCATTGAAGGTTCATGCTACGTGTGGCGATTGGTGTTGTTGTGTTTGGTTGATTTGATGTTTCCTTTTATCTTGTAGGCATTGTCTTGCTTGTCATAAGTGGGATGTAGACATATCCTTGTTCCTCAGAACATTTGTCAGCCTTGAGACCTTAAATGGTCAAAATTGATGGGAACCTAGGCTTGAGCATTGCTTATGTGTCCTAGAGGTTCTAACCTTGCAGGGTAGGACGGGGGGGTAATCATTTTTATTTTCTTCTGATTGATTTTTGTATGTCCCTTCCCGCTGCATGATGGAATAGTATGCTAGGCGTTATGTTGTATGTTTCCTAAATTGCGTGCATTGTGTTTGTCGTCGAGTTGCGTTCATTGATTGTTGTCATTGCTACCTTCCTACTGAAAAACAAAATTTCACTTGGTATGCATCGCATGTTGTCGTAATGATGGGGGTTGCTACATAAATAATTGTAACATTCAACGGTACAATTTTAACCCAGAAGATTTACATCCTTCGCTTTTTTAGAGCGAATCTAAATGCAGAAGCTTAAATTACACATGGAAATTCCTGCACAAAAACGCCATCCCTGCACATTTCACCACTAAAGTGAATCTGAATGAACACACACGTGGAAATTCCCTCACATAAATTCCATCCCTCTACATTCCACCACATAAATGTTGTTCCTCCACATTCTACACTTGCCATTCCACCATCAAAATGTGAGAGAAATTATAGAGTTTGTGCAATCAACAAAGTAAAAAATACAGTACAAAACAAAGTATTCAAGTTTGTTGTCTATGCAGGAAAAAAAACCATATTTCTTTTTCCAATAGTGTTCAATTACAATCAGTGTTGTTTCACTTGGTATTCTTCCTCTATTAAGAAATTATTTCTTTCTATCTTTTCCTCTCTCTATATAAAATGAACAACCTTCTACTTCTTATATAAAACAAAGATGGAAAATATCCTAACCACTACAACCACGGGCATTAAAGATATGATAAATAGCTAAAATCTATTTAAGAGGATCAACAATTGTCCTAGGTGAAAGTCAAAATAGGTTGCATGGCATTTATTTCATTGTTTTTTATGATTTGATGACTGTAGGGTAGGTTGAGCATCAAGCTTATCTTCAACACTCCCCCTTCAGCTTGACTTCCCTAAACTAGTAATATCCCCATGAGGGATAGCTCCAAAGAAGTGTTTGTTGAGGTCAATGAGTCCCAGATCTTCTCTTAGTTGCTCAAAATTCTCCTTTGGCAATTAGTTTTTGAATATGTTTGCAAGTTGCTCCTCTAACTTGCAAAATTCCAAATTTGTTTCTCCAGTCTCAACCAATTCTCTTATGAAATGATGCCTTATGGCTATGTCTTTGTTGCATCTCTGAAACAATGTATTATTTCATAGAGCTATAGAGGATTGGTTATCACATAATATTGGTGATCCCTCTTGTTGACCCTGATTCATATCTGATGATATCCTTCTTAACTATAAAACTTGACAAGCTGTTGCATTTGTTGCCACATAATCCACTTATGCTATGGAAAGTGACACAATGGGTTGTTTCTTTCATTCCCATGAAATAGATCCTAACCCAATTTGGAACACATATTCAAATGCAATCTTTCTATAATCTATATTTCCTCCCCAATCATTGTCTTCGTACCCAACTAACTGAAAGTTATTTGCTGCAGTATATAAAATTCCATGGCTTTCGGTGCCATTCACATACCTTAAAATTATTTTTCCTTCTTGAAAGTTTTTTTCCTTTGGAGTTTCCATAAACCTAGAGATTAGACTAACTGCATACATGATATAAGGTCTTGTTATTGTTAGATACATAAGACTTCCAACCATACTTTTATAAAATGTTGGATCCACATTGTTATTGCAATCATCTTTCCTTAGATTCAAATGTGTTGTTGCCGGTCTTGGTGCTAGATTGCTATTCAAAATCCTAAATCTCTTCAAGATATCCCCTTCATACTTGGTTTGAGATATGAAGATACAGTCCTTTCTTTGTTTAACCTCAATACCAAGAAAGTATCTCAATAAGCCCATATCTATCATTTCAAATTCTTTCTTCATTGTTGTTTTGAATTCTTCTATGGACAAATATATATTTCTTGTAAAAATGAGATCATCTACATATAAGAAAATAATTAGAATTTCTCCTTGATTGTTGATTTTGATGTAAAGTGTTGGCCCACTGATGCTTTTACTAAAACCATTTCTAAACAAGTATGAGTCAATGTGGTTATACCAAGACTCGGGTGCTTTCTTGATCCCATACAATGTTTTCTTCAACATATACACTTTCTTCTCAAGTTTGAGAGTTTCAAAACTAGTGGGTTGTTGAACATATACTTCATCCCTTAACACTCCATTGAGAAAGGTTGATTTTATGTCCATCTAATGGACTTTCCAGTTGTGTTGAGTTGTTATTTCCAAGACAACTCATATTGTTTCCATCCTTGCTACAAGAGTAAACGTTTGATTATAATCTCTTCCATGTTATTTTTATACTATTTGACCACAAGTTGTGCTTTTTGTTTTTCAATTCTTCCTTCTACATCATTATTTTTTTTATAAAACCACTTGACACCAGTGACTTCTTTTCTTGGTGGAAGTTTTACTAGCTCTCATGTCTCATTTTTCTCGATTTTTTTCATTTCTTCATCCATGGCATCCCACCATTTTCTTTCTTTTACCTCATCGTTAAAATCAATAGGATCAAATTAAGAAAAGAAAGAAAAATTCACCAATTCATTATCATCATCTTCGGACATGGATGTCTCATATATCTCCTTCAAGCATCTTTTTTTCTTCATCTATCATCACCATGATACCTTGAAGATGATGAATTTGTTCTTCCTTTTGTGTTAGGAGTTCTTGTTGGAGGAGTTGCTTGGGGGGGGAACTTGGGAAATTTTCGATAGAGGTTTCACTTGGATGATACCTTGTGTTCCATTTGATAATTCCATAGGAGGTATTGCTTCCCCAACATCTTGTGTTGTTCCTTTTCGAACACTCTATGCTTCATCTTCAAGAAATATCACATCTCTCCTGATTATTAAGTCCTTTGTTTTGGGATTGTATAATTTTTATGCCTGTGAATATAAACTATATCCAATAAAAACACATTTTTCTCCTTTCCCATCTCATTTTTGTCTTCTTTCTTTTGATATATATTCAATTTCCACAACCAAAAACTCTCAAGTTTTCAACACTGGTATTTTGCTTGTTCCATGCCTCTTGTGGAATCTTGTTACAAATGTTTTTTGTGGGACATCTATTCAACAAATAAATTGCAGTTGCTACTACTTCACCCTAGAATTCATTTGACAATCCTTTAGCCTTTAACATGCTCCCATCCATTTCTTGAATGGTTCTATTTTTTCTTTTTGCCACACCATTCTGTTGGGGTGTATACCTTTGATGTAAATTGCTTCTTGATTCCATGTTCTTTGCAAAATTTAGATATTCTTTTGATATGTAATATCCTCCTTTATCAGTCCTTAGGAAATTTATGTAGTGTCCACCTTGCTTCTCAACTAGGGATTTGAATTTATTGAATATCTCAAAGGCATCATATTTATACTTTAAAAAACAACCCATGTTTTTCTGCTGAAATCATCTATGAATGTTATAAAATACCAAATTTTTTCAAGAGAGGAGGTTTTCATAGGACCACACAAATTTGAATGAATCAACTCAAGTGGAGCCCTTGCTCTCCATGATTTATGATAAGGAAAAACATTTCTATGTTGTTTTCCTAAAATGCGTCCCTTGCATACTTTAGTAGATTGTTCAATCAAAGGTAGTACTCTTAACATTTGTTTCTTATGGAACAAATTCAATCCAATATAGCTCAAGTGACCATATCTTAGATGCCAAAACCTAGATTGGTCTATTGTATCAACTTTAAATGCAGCTGAAAATTCATTCTTCATGGTTAAAGGAAACATGTGTGTCATTCTCATCTTAGCTATTGTAATTTGGCTATCACTACCATTTCTATTAAAAAAAATCATTCTCCATTCTCAAACATAACCTTCTATACTAATGAGATTGTGTTTTAAACCGGGGACACAATATACATCTTGGATGTGTTTAATTTCACCTTTCCTTGGGAAAATGGAGATTGATCCTTTAGTCATGACTAGCACTTTGTTGTTATTTCACAGATTCATCAATGCTATAAAACATTTCTTTGTTTCCACTCATGTGGTTGCTACAACCACTATCTAAGTACAAAACATCCTTATTATTTTCTTCTTCTACATTGCAAATGATGAAGACATTTTCTTTATTTTCACTTTTAGTTTCTTCCCTCTTAATGAAATTGTCATTTTGTTCCTACACATCATATTGTCTTTTTCTACATTCACATGCATAATGTCCATTTTTTTTTACAGTAATGACACTGGACATTTGATTTGTCATACCTTTGTTACATCAGATTTATTGGCTGTGATTTCAATCATTAACTTTCTAGCTATTATAAAGACATCCGTTTATGTGTTTACTTTTTTACATTTATCTAATCATATTTAAAAATTACTTTCCACATAAGTGATTAACATAAATTAAAATATTAACACCAAATAAATGAAGCTCAATCATTTATTTATTAATCAATAATAAAATTTAATATATTCTTTTAAGAATTCTTTTAATCTTATCAGCCTTTGGGCGTTGACCAGCCACAATTATGTGGCTGTGCTAGTAGTTATTAAATTAATGATTCTTGAATCAATTATTTGATTATAAATATTATTTTTTTTTCATTTATAAATTTTAAATTTATTATTATTTAACTGGTTTACTTTTTCACTTTTACTTAATAAAATTAAAAAATGATTGGCCTATCAATTGTCAAAGACCATAATTTTACAAATGAAAATCTAAACAAAATTACTTAATTTTTAATATTTTTTCACTAATATTTTTTTACATTTCACAGTTCTACCAAGTGTACTTAAGTTTTTTAATTTACCTGACATTTCGTTAATTTTAATAACCATGATGAAGAGGGAACCGATATGTTCTTTCTAACTATAATTTTTTAACATTCAAAAGGTTTCAAAAACATTCTGATTTGCATGTCGAGGAGTTAACTTGGGATACAATGTAGGTGATGAGTAATGGGAATTGCAATGGACTGTGGCATAGCCGGCTTTCTGAAAAGATGCAATTCAGGGATTTAGGTATTCAAACTATGGACCGAGTGGGATTTTGAGCTTGCTAAGAACTTCTCTGCAGAGGTGCAAGTCTCCAATTTGAGCTTTCCGTGCACCAGATATATGGTTGTAGCAATTCAAAATTACAAGAGCAGGCATGATGTATGGGGGGAGGCAGGAATTTATTTTTACTTTGGTTAAAGTTAAGATGTTCTTGACTGTAATTTGTCAAGTTTCAATTTTTTTTTGTCTTTAGTTTCAAAATTGTCTCTATAAAATAAAACTTCTTGAATGATTTTCACATCGTTTTGTGAATTCTCTTATCGGAATCAAATTATAATTAATTTTTTTTTAGTCTAACCCCCATTTTATAAAATGTTGGATCCACATAGATACTGCAATCATCTTTGCTTAGATTCGAACCTGTTGCTGGCTGTGTTGGTGTTGGTGTCTTATTGTTATTCAACATCTTAAATCTCTTCAAGATATCCCCTCCATACTTGGTTTGAGATATGAAGATACCTTTATTTGTTTGTTTAACCTCAATACCAAGAAAGTATCTCAATAATCCCATATCTCTCATTTCAAATTTTTTATTCATTATTGTTTTGAATTCTTCTATGGACAAATTGATATTTCCTATAAAAATCAGATCATCTACATATAAGCAAATAATTAAAATTTCACCTTGATTGTTGATTTTGATGTAAAGTGTTATCTCAATGATGCTTTTACTAGTATGAGTCAATGTGGCTATACCAAGACCTGGGTGCTTGCTTGATCCCATACAATGATTTATTCAACATATACACTTTCTTCTCAAGTCCAAGAGTTTCAAAACTGGGGGGTTGTTGAACATATTCTTCTTCCTTTAATAATCCATTGAGAAATGTTGATTTTACGCTTGTATGATGGACTTTCTAGTTGTCTTGAGCTGTTATTTCCAAGACAACCTGTATTGTTTCCATCCTTGCTATAAGAGAAAAGGTTTCATTACAATCTCTTCCATGTTGTTGTTTATACACTTTGACCACAAGTGGTGCTTTGTGTTTTTCAATTCTTCCTTCTACATCATTCTTTTTTTTATAAACCCACTTGACACCAATAGATTATTTTCCTGCTGGAAGGTTTACTAGCTCCCATGTCTCTTTTTTCTCAATTGCTTTCATTTCTTCATCCATGGAATCACTCCATTTTGCTTCTTTTACCGCATATTCAAAATAAATGGGATCAAATTAAGAAAAGAAATAAAACTTCACCAATTCATTATCATCATATTCATACTTGGATGTCCGATATATCTCCTTCAAGATTCTTGTTTTTCTTGAGCTATCATCACCATGATACCTTGAAGATGATGGATTTGTTCTTCCTTTTGTGTTAGGAGTTCCCGTTGGAGGATTTTCCTCGGGGGAAACTTGGGAAATTATCGATGGAGGTGTCACTTGGGGCATATCTTGTGTTACATTTGATAAGTCCATAGGAGGTATTGTTGCCCCAACATCTTGTGTTGTTCCTTGCTGATCATTCCATGCTTCATCTTCAAGAAAGATAACATCTCTCCTGATTGTTAAGTCCTTTGATTGTGGATTGTATAATTTGTATGCCTTTGATTATTCACAATATCTGATAAAAACACATTTTTATCCTTTATGATCCCATTTTTTCCTTCTTTCTTTGGGTATATGTGGAAATTCCACACAACCAAAAACTCTCAAGTGTTCAATGTTGGGATTTTTCTTGCTCCATGCCTCTTGTGGAATCATGTTACAAACACTTTTTGTGGGACATCTATTAAACAAATAAATTGTAGTTGCTACTTATTCACCCCATAATTCGTTTGACAGTCCTTTATCCTTTAACATGCTCTTAGCCATTTCCTGAATGGTTCTATTTTTTTCTTTTTGCCACACCATTCTGTTGTGGTGTATACCTTGTTGTAAATTGCTTCTTGATTCCATGTTCTTTGCAAAAATATAGAAATTCATTTGATATGTATTATCCTCCTTTATCAGTCCTTAGAAAATTTATGTAGTGTCCACTTTGTTTCTCAACTAGGTCTTTAAATTGCTTGAATATCTCAAAGGCCTCATATTTATACTTTAAAAAATAGACCCATGTTTTTCTGCTGAAATCATTTATGAATGTTATTAAATATTGACTTTTGTCAAGAGAGGGGGTTTTCAGAAGACCACACAAATATGAATGAATTGACTGAAGTGAAGCTCTTCCTCTCCATGATTTACCAGAGGGAAATAAATTCTTTGTTGTTTTCCCAAAATGCATCCCTCACATATTTTAGTAGGTTGTTCATAAAAGGTAGTCCTCTTACCATACATTTCTTATACAACAAACTGAATCCATTGTATCTCAAGTGACCATATCTTACATGTCAAAACCTAGATTACTCTATTGTATCAACTTTGAATGCAGCTAAAAATTCGTTCTTCATGGTTAAAAGAAACATTCGTGTCTTTGTCATCTTAACTGTTGTAATTTGACTATCACTAGAATTTATATAAAAAATAATGCATCTTCCATTATGAAACATAAACTTATATCCCTTTTGAACTAACTGCCCAACACTAATTGATCCAAATTCGGATCCATGAGCTTGATGGGGCTCAGAAATGCCTAAAAATAAATTTTCTCAGAATGACGTCAAATTGAACATGTGCGTATGACTCTTTGATACGAACCCAACACAACTTGAACGGTCTCAAATAGACATAGTATGCTCCTGATATCCCATTCTATTCGAAAAGTCAAATAGGAAAAAAGTCAGTGCTCATGTCATGTTGACGTGGCAGAGGTATAGTTGAGAGGTCGTATAGATGATGGGGGTCAACCAAGAGGTGATATGTTTCACCACTGAAAGGGTGAAACATGAAATCCATATAGCTGACGTGTCAGTCCCGGATGGTGACATGTGGCAGATAGAGATAGGTACGGATGGCAGACAGGTGGTCCAATCACTGACTGACACGTGGTGGGTGTGCTTACATGGCCAATTGTTGATAGGGTCGAGTCTGGCACTGACACATGGGTGAATCATTGTTTGACAATTGGTATCTAAAATGGTGAATAGGGTGGTGCCACGTGGTCCAAATGTGGGCTTCCACGTGGCACCCCATGGTTGGCTCATTTGGTTGTATGCAAAAATTATGGTCTTTTAGAGTTTTGAACTCATGACCTCCAATTGTAGGTTATGACTTGGGTATAGGTGGTATGTCATTGCACTACTATGTGACTTGTTATTACAAGTTTGCAAACGTATATATAAAGTGTTGTTAATTATTGAATGGGGGTGGAGAGGGCTGGGGATAAGCCCTAGCCCACGGATTGTATAACCTACATATGACCACAAGCATCGGAAGATTCCACCCAAGGGATAAGCCATGGGCACAGGTGCCATGTGACATAGCTCAGATCCCTTACCATATGCACAGGAGTTCTGTTATGTGGGAACATGAGTTATGGCTATGACTTAGCCTTTGGATGCAAGAGCTCAACCATATGACCAAATATTCGGGCTAAAGGGGCCAGCGCACAACCCTTTGGGCTGGCGCTTGGCCATATTAATAGCATATGACCAAGTATTAAGTGGCTGTGTGCCTATTTTGTCAGCTTATTCCTATATTAAAACTAAAATGGGTTTTAAACCTATAGTTTAGCGATTTTCTCACTAATTTTTTGGTAGTTTTGGTTATTTTTCCATATCTTGGTGGAATTGGGACAAATTGAGTGCCACAAGAAGTGGAATGTTGGGATTTGATCCCTCTACCTCATGGATATATAAACCAATCCATTGTGATGTTTGAAACAAGCAATAAGAAACAAATAATCTTGAAGCAAGTCAAGGAAGAACTTGCCAAGGTCAAGTAGTCTTGAGCAGTGTGGAGTAGCTCAACTTTGGAGGCAGTTTTCGGGAGTTATACTACTCCTTTTTTAATGTCATTTATTTTGTTAGGATTATGAGGCAGAGCAGAATACAATTGAGTTAGTTAGAGACCTATATGATGTTATTATAATACAAATTGTAAGCATTGAAATTTTTAATAGATAAATCCTCCCTCACTGAAGACAAAGGCCCGGAGACGTAGGTGAGATTGATGAGCTCCATTATCAAATTCTTGTGTAAAATTGCTTGATGGTTTGATTTATTTGTGATATCTTCTATTTATATTAATTCTTTAAGTGTTTGTCATTTTCAAATTCATATGCACCATCAGAAAAAGGGCTTGATAAAATTGAAGTCATAGGGCGTAATTGCTAAGCTTCGATTTTTGGATCAAGTGGTATCAGAGAAGGTTGACTTTTGCATGAACTGTGAATATGTGAAAAATCTTGAAGAGAGATAGACTCTAGAAACTCGAGGATATCAACCAAACAATTCAGTGAGATAATGTTGAATTACGAAGATTGGTGCAGATTCTCGAGGAAGACAGGGAAAGAATGCGAATGTTGTTGTTGGCAACAAAAGCAAGGCCAGTTGGAGGAAGTCCTTCAGCTAGAATCCCAAGCCCTATCAGGGATGATGGAACTTATATATTCTAGAGTAAACTATATGAGTAGGATTCATATACTCCTGCTACCTTGGTTGAGGAGCAGTCAGTAGGAGTGGCCACTGGCACATTCTCTTCACCAACAGAAAGCATCTAGTACACTCCAGCCTCTCCTGTAGTTGATCAGGAGGTGGAATCCAACCATCCAGATATTGCAGCATTTGAGAAACATACCAAAGGAGTTGGTATGATAATTTTATCTAAGTTCAGATACCAGAAGGGACAAGGCCTTGCAAAATATGTCCAAGGAAGATCCGTACCAATTGAAGTGTGTGAGCGTCCACTACGAGAAGGATTGGGATATGCAGAAGAATATTCAGAAGAAGACAATACAATTATTCATTGCACACACTGTCATAAGTTTGGACATGATGTTGACCACTATTGGGAGAGGCATCCAGAGATGACACCAGAATGGTTTCGTACTCATCAAGGCAAACATGCAACTCGAGCCAATAGCGATGGAAACAATGAGTCACGGAAGAAAGGTAAAAAGGTTGAAAGGTATAAATCACCTTCACCCACCTTTATTGATGAGCATGCTAGAGTCATGAGCCTTATCAGAAAAAAGATTCCATGCACGTTTTGTAGCATCCATAACCATTGTGTTGCAGACTACTGGAAATAAAAAGTATATGGGATAAATATCATGGGGGCAAGAAGTATGCCAAGACGTAATGACATGACACTACAGGTGAAGAAGAATCTGCAAACAATGTCAATGTAGCCAAGGCAGGAGTCAGATAAATCCAAAGGGGATTTGACTCAGTCAGGGCATGATTCCATGAAATTTCTTCGAGCAAGGAACACTTTCTCACATGGTCAGAAGAGCGGACATTGTGAAGATAATTGTTGGAAGCTGCATTCAGGGTTGCGATGGTCAACAAAGCCTATAGGGCCAGAGGAGAAGAAAGATGTTGCAGAAATACTAGAGTTTGTTGTAGAGGAATAGAAGGACGCTGCAAGAGGGAAACAGGATGTTGCTACATAAGAGAAAAGGAATGACCGCAGAAATCTGTTGGCAGGAGATGGGTCGTCATCCTAGAACTGGGTAGATTTTATGCCCTATATGTAAATTGAGTCACAGTCATTTTCATTGATGTAATAAAAGTGATATGATTTATGGAATTACTTGTTGATTCTAGTTAATGTTAAGTCTAGGGTGTTTTTCATTAGTTAGTTGATGTAAGGATGTATTCAATTGATGTAATAAACCTTTTGGGGACCAAAAGTTCTTTAGTGGTAAGGCATGATCCAGATTCAGATCCAGGAGCTTGATGGGGCTCAAAAAGGACTAAAAAGAAATGTTCTCAGAATGGCATCAAAACAGGCCTGTGCATATGCCTCATTGATATGAACCCAACCCAACTTTAACGGGCTCAAACGGACATCATATTCTCTTGATATCATGTTCTGTTAGAAAAGTCAAACATGAAAAAAGTCAAGAGGCCAATAGTAAAAAAGTCAACGCTGACGCCATGCTAACATGGAAGAGGTACAGTTGATAGGTTGTATAGATGATGTGGGATAACCAGAAGGTGACACATCTCACCACTAAAAGGGTGACATGTGACATCCGTACAACTGACATGTCAATCCATGATGGTGACATGTGGAAGACAGAGACATGTATGGATGGAAGACAGGTGGTCCAATCATTGATTGACACATGGCAGGTGTGCTTATGTGGCCAATTGTTGATGGGGCAGAGTATGCCACTGACACATGGGAGAATCATTGGTTGACAAGTGGCATCTGACATGGCGAATATGGTGGTGCCACGTGGTCCAGACGTGGGCTGCCACATGGCACCCCATGGTTGGCTCATTTGGTTGTTTGAAGCAATTATGGTCTTTCCGAGTTTTGAACTTGTGACCTCCAACTGTAGGCTACGAATTGGGTATAGGTGGTATGTCATTGCACTACTATGTGACTTGTTATTACAAGTCCGCAAAGGTATATATAAAGCATTGTTAAGTATTGAATGGGGGCGGAAAGGGCTGGGGCTAAGCCTGAGCCCACAGATTGTATAACCCACATATGACCACAAGCACATGAATCTTCCACCCAAGGGATAAGCCGTGGGCGTAGGGGCCATGAGCTATAGTTCATATACCTTACCATATGCACGAGAGTTTTTTTATGTGGGCGTGGGAGTTATGGCTATGACTTAGCCTTTGGATCCTAGAGCTCAACCATATGACTAGATATTCGGGCTAAAGGGGCCAGCGCACAACCCTTTGGGCTGGCGCTTGGCCATATTAATAGAATATGACTGAGTATTAAGGGCTTGCGCGCCTATTTTGGGGGCTTATGCCTATATTAAAACTAAAATGGGTTTTAAACCTATAGTTTAGTGATTTTGTCACTAATTTTTGGGCAGTTTTGGTTATTTTTTCATATCTTGGTGGATATTGGGCCAAATTGAGTGCCACAAGAAGTGGGATGTTGGAATTTGATCCATATACCTCATGGATATATAAACCAAGCCATTTTGAGGTTTTAAACAAGAAATAAGAAACAAATAATCTTGAATCAAGTCGAGGAAGAACTTGCCAAGGTCAAGTAATCTTGAGCAATGTGGAGTAGCTCAGCTTTGGCAGCAGTTTTCGGGAGTTATACTACTCCTTTTTCAGTGTCGTCTGTTGCATCAGGATTATGAGACAGAGAAGAATAGGTTTGAGTTATTCAAATCCCTATATGATGTTATTATAATACATATTGTATGCATTGAAATTTTGAATAGAGAAAGCCTCCCTCACTGAATACAAAGGCCCGAAGACGTAGGCGAGATTGTCGAAATCCATTATCAACTTATTGTGTACAATTGGTTGATGGTTTGATTTCTTTGTGATATCTACTATTTTTGTTAATTCTTTAATTCTTTTTCATTTTCATATTCACATGCATCGTCAGAAAAAGATCTTGATAAAATTGAGGTCATAGTGCGTAATTGCTAAGCTTCGATTTTTGGATCACTAATGGGATTGTGTTTTAGACCGGGGACATAGTATACATCTTGGATTTGTTTAATTTCACCTTTCTTGGGGAAAATGGATATGCATCCTTTACCCATGATTGACACTTTGTTGTTATTTTCCATTCTCACCTGATATTTCACAGATTCATCAATGCCATAAAACATTTCTTTGTTTCCACTCATGTGGTTGCTACAACCACTATCTAAGTACCAAACATACTTATTACTTTCTTTTGATACATTTTAAATGATGTACATATTTTCTTTCTTTTCACTTTCAATTTCTTCCCTCTTAATGAAATTTGCAATTTGTCGATACATATCATATTTCTTTTTTCTACATTCATATGCATAATTTCCAATCTTTTTACAGTAATGACAGTGGAAATTTGATTTGTCATACCTTTGTGAAAAGCTTCCACATGAATTTTTGTTACTCCTTCCTCTTCCACATGTTTCAAAATAATTTCTTTGTCCTCTTTCATGTCTATTGTTGAAGCTTCGACTTCCACCGTCTCTAGAAACACCACTGTTGTGAGATGATCATTCTCTTCCCCTAACTAAAACTTGAGATATAAAAGATTTCTCATAAGAGATGATAGTTTATCTATTCAAACTTTGTTCATTTATTTTCAAGGAGCCCATAAGCTCGTCAAGTAACATTTGAGTTAAGTCCTTTGACTCGTCTATTTCTACAACAATAGGATCAAATCTGGGAGGAAGACTTCTGAAGGTTTTTTCAATGATTCTTTGATTCTCAAGAATGTCTTCATTACTTCTAGTTTGATTAACCAATCTTATAGTATGAGTAGAGAAATCATTCACAAACTCAAACTCCTTCATTTGCAAATTCTCAATATCTATTCTTAAGAATTTTAACTTGACAATATTTACCTTACTCCTGCCTTGGTATGCATTTTGCAAAGTCTCCAATGCTTTCTTGGATTTTGTAGTTGCTGCTATCCTTGGAAAAATGGAGTCTCCCATAGTTGTCTGTATAAAGTAAGGAGCCTTGGAATCCTTCTTCTTGTTCTCCTTCAGTTTGTTACTCTCAGTTTGAGTGAGTGCATTGAATGCAACCTGGTATGCAGGCTCAGGGAAGCCATTATTAACTAGATCTCACAACTCTTGAGATAAGAAAATGGTCTTCATGTTGATGCACACAACATCATAATTTTTCCATCAAATTGTGGTACTTGTTGCCACATGTTGTTGTTGCTAGTCATTTTAAAGAACCACAATATCAACACAAAACACCTCCTATAACATGCTCTAATACCAATATGTGAGAGAAATTACAGAGTTTGTGCAATAATCAAAGTAAAAAATAGAGTATTCAAATATGTTGTATATGCATAAAGAAAAACTAGATTTATAATGCCGACAATGTTCAATTACAATCAATATTGTTGCCCTTTCTATTCTTCCTTTGTTCATAGATTATTTCTATATATCTTCTCCTCTATCTATAAAAAATGAACATACTTCTATTTCTTATATGAAACAGAGCTGGAAAATATCCTAACCACTACAACCACATCCATTAAAGTTCTGATGAATAGATAAAATCTACTTAAGTGGATTAAGAAATGTCCTGGGTAAAATTCAAAACAGGTTGCAAGGAATTTATTTCACTATTGTGTATGATTTGATGACTGCATGGTAGGATGAGCATCAAGATTATATTCAACACAAAATTCCATTACCACTTCACCATCACCACTACGTTAACAACAATCAAACGTGGAAATCATGGAAGTCATACACTCTATTCATACTAATATTTTATAATCACCTGTGTTAAATGACTAACGAAGAGAATATGACATGGGAAAGGTTTATCCAATTCAATAGTAAACTTTGATTTGATATACACGACAAAGGATATTCATTTTTCCTTAAATCTCACACATAGATTGTCTATTTTTTATTAAAATGTTGTTTAACCTTTTCTCTTTCCAATAGGTATATGCCTATTGCGTAAATATATTTGTGTGTATATATTAATTTTATATTAGATGATATGGAATAGATTTCTAGGAAGAAACTATTGTATGCAAAACACTTTTATGTGCGGATGTGGAACAAGGATGCTCATTCAATTAATTTAACATAGATACACATATCAGAAACAATTTTGATATCATGTTGTATCAAAATATCCCAGAAAATATTCCAATCCCCTATTGTAACTAAATGTCCCAGAAGTTTTGAAAATATTGTGTATGTTTGATTCATTTGATTTAATATACATTGAATTTATATATTAGAGAATCGATACATCTACGTGAATAGTTAAAAAAAATGTCGCATAAGAAAATGACTCAGAAAAGTAATAGTTTTAGATATTTGTTAGATTATAATATAAAATTGAGATACATTCGCTTACTATTTGATTTGGACAAACCCTGCACCAATTCAGAGCACTTCCAAGTCTCAATATCCTTAATCCTTTCTTTACCTCTTATAGAAAAATTGTAACATGAAAACCCCCAAAAAAATTCTGAAGTTCAGCTTAGCATTCAAAGCAACAAGACTGCATGACAGCGGAGTCCCTGCCAGGTTGGGATGGGAGTAAATGTGACCTAGTATAGACACGTGGCTAGAAAGTTGAAATACATTGAAATACTTTTATACATAGTAAATATGTACTTTTGTAATGGATCGCGGGTTGTCGGGCTGGCGATATACAAAAAGCACCGACAGTTTCACGATATAGAAATTGGGCCTATGATGTTCTCTGCAATACATAAATGGAGGAGTGTAATTGCGGACTATAGAAATTCATCACAAATAAAAAAATTATACATACGAAATATGTACTTGTATAAAGTAGATATTTAGTTTTATACATACAAATTTTCTACTTTTATAAAGTATGGGGATGATATTTTATAGAGGATGTAGGGAGATCTCATTGCATACTTAGGCAGTTTCTGGATCATGGGTTCTTGGGATGGCGGGTTAAAAATTGGGCCTTTGATGTTCCGTGGCCTACAAATAGCACTGACAGTTGCGTGATATACGAAATGAAAAGAAGAGTTTAGTTTTCTTTAAAACTAAGGCTTTTCTTGGACAGAAAGATATAGCATTGCCGAATTAGTTTTCTTTGCATATGTTTTATAAAGCATGCAGGGAGCAATCATTCCATATTGTTATCACTCTAGGAAACTCTCCTAGGATGTATCTCAGAGATGCCTGGTAACTTAACTTTTTGTAATTATTTTCTCAATAATGGGTGTGGGTTTGGATCAAGATGAATATCTAAATCACTGGATTGTATCTTCAAGACAATATAGCTATATTAATGTAGTACAAGGCCTTCAAGAGCTATTATTAGATCGGTTTGTAAATCAAATGGATAAGAAAACCAATCAATTAACCAGAACTTACATAACAATATATATGATGGGTCAACAAACTAGCAAATGATGCTAATGATTCTTTCTTAACAATCAAAGGTAAGATGATAGTTACCATGGGACCTTTAAACATAGACAAAGAGATGATTTCAACTCATAGGCATAGAAAAAGATAAAGAGAGTCTGATAATAACAATGAAAGAAGCTTGCAGGCTTAAAATATTAAAGAAAATGTCTTTATCATAATAACAGTGGATTATATAACTCAAAATCGAACCTTTTGTTCATCAAATGTTCTGAACTTTATAGTCCTTTACAAACAATTTCAAGATCCTAGAATACTGGATCAGATTTTACCTAAAATAGAAAATCAATAACTGGCCCAAGAAAATAAGCAAAGATCCTATAACCTAGGTCAATTCATATCCTCATATGATCTTTATGTTATTTAGATTCTATGGCAGGTGTAGTGAGCCTTCCGAGTCTGTTTGATTTCATGTGATACAAGAGGAGTAAAAAATGACACCTGTTGACAGTCAAATAGCTTTATAGCTAACCTTTTTTGACCTTTCTGTCTTGTAGAGAATCTCCAAACCAAAACAAACTCTTGATAAGGATGTCATTAATTATTTTCCTTCGATTGGAACCATTTCTGAGGCTTTTGGACAAGGAAAACTTGAATTTGTGCAAAAATATTAACTTTCTTCCTTATCAGTTCTTTTGTTAGCTAGAGTAGATAGAATTTAGACCAATTAGCTACCGAAAGATCTAACTTTAGTGGCTAATGAACAATCACAATGTTTTCCTAAGCAACCAAAACCAAAGATTAGTGAAATTATCAAAATTTCAAAAATAACTTATGTCTTAGCTCAAAAACACCTTAGGGATGATCTTTTAAGGCCTCTACATCTTTCTCAAAGACTATAGGGTTACTGGATACCTCTGGTTCATTGCACTGAACTGCTACCTCTGCTAGGGTTTCAAGAGAAGCATGTGTTTGAGCCTGTTGTTTTGAAGACATAGCTTGTTTCCTCAAAGCCCTGACCTTTTTCTTCAATCCCTGAGCTACTCTCCATAAGTTGTTGTCGTCTTTTACAATCTTGTCCTTCTTTTTGTTTTCCTTTATGCTTTCATGAGCTATTCTTTCCAGGGATGAGTTGCTTTCTGCAAAGTTTTTTGACAGGGTTTCATATCTAGCTTTAATTACCCTTTCTAGCACTTCTTGTTCAGCTAACTTCTTCCTAAGCTTCTTGATTTCCTTTGATTTACTCTTCTTCATTGTTTTGCTAGATGAGGAATCTACAATTTGTGGTTCTTGTTCTTTTTGAGGTGTAGGTGATGGAAGTTCTTCATAACTTGTTGTGTATATATCTACAAAAACATATTTTTCACGCCCTGTGGTAACTGAATCCTCATGCCCTGTTTCGATCTAGTTCTCTTCATCCTCTGAGTCTGTGTAAGGAATATTAAGAATGCTTTTGTTCACTGAGGATTCTTTGGACTTTTATTTTTCACTATTGAAGTTCAATTTCTTCTTAGTTTTATTAAGCTTAGAGGAAGGAGAGGGTTGATTAACTGGAACTGGAGAGATAACTCTCCTCCTCCTCTTTCCACTTCTAGGAGTAGAAGACTTCTTGGAATGATGACTCTTTTTACCGTCTGGTTGCACATCAGTCTGAAAATCATTCCATAACAAGAAGTAATTCCACTCTTTGCCTCTTCTTTGCAATAGCCCACAAACCAAAAATTTAATCAGACTATGGTGGGATAGTCTACCTGCAACTTTATTGGGCTTTGCCTTGACTTGATGAGCCATTTTGGATAAGCTTATATGGAGAAAATAGGGAAGATTGAGTGGGTTTCTACCAGTAAAATGATTCATGAGTTTGAAATGGTAAATCATCACCCTATTTTATCTGCCTTCGCAAGTTATGTAGACCGTAATGGATTTTAGTAACTGCTGCCATTTTTCTTCAAGGAAAGAAACAAGAATGTCTTTATTCCATATCAAACCCCTATGTTCTGGTTTCAAATAAGATCTAAATTCAACATTCTTAGTGACAGTAGTTTTAAACCAATTTTCTCCAATCCTGGGAATCTCTGTCACCTCGGCTATGAGGGCTTCATCTACCTCGAATTCATCTCGACCGATGACTGCTTTATTTCCATCGACATTCAAGGCAAAGGATTCTGCCACTTGCTGGTAAGAACTCCGTAATTGTTTACAAAAATTATCACAACATGCGTCCCTGAAAAATTGGCATACCTCCGGGTGTGATTCCAAGTAGCTGATATCGTAGAGCTCTTTCCTCAGGCTTGATCCTCCTTTCTTCATCTGTCACAATGCTTCTGTACACCTGCGATTGAAAAGAAAACAGATTTCAGGGGAAATTTGCACAACGCATAGTTAGGGAGATTCGGCTCGGCTGTGATAGGGACGAGAAAATTGAGGCGAGCTTTAGAACATGGCACCGATTACAAGGAATGCAACAAAATGGTTTATGATTTGGAGCAATCATGGTCAATGACTGTAATGATGGAGGGTACATAAGCATATGTCTTGATGAAACAATGATTCAAAGATTCTCTATATCATACAGAGATCATCTCTCGGTCATGAACAATTCGTTCTCCTATCTTTTCAGTGGCTATTTGCAATAATAAAACTTCAAACCCGATAGTTTAAATGTGTGAAAGGACGTGTTGACTCCTCCCCCACTATTGCGATTTCGGTGGCTAAAATAGCCCTGAATTCCTTTGTTTTAGCTACCGAAAGCTATGTCTTTCGGTGGCTAATGAACAATCGAAATGTTCACCTAAGCCACCAAAACATGAGATTTGAACTAGATCAACAAAAGGCTAATCAATATTTTATTCTAACTTTATTACATGGATAAAGCTCTCAAAAATGATCTTTAAAAAATTAATAATGTATTTTTTAAAATACATCCTATCACCTAAAATGAAATAACTCGATTGATTTATTTGAGGAGATAACACTGGCTCCTATTGGGGGTGAAAGCCTCCCTGTGAGGTTTCAAGAACCAAAGAACCAATGCCTTTCCTATAAAACAAAAATTCAAACCTATCTGCTAGTGCTTCCATTGGGCATGGAGTTATTTTGCAAAAAACAAAAAAATGAAAATAAAATTTACAACAACAAGGCTTTGAAGCCTTAGATGAAATAGAGTTTCAGAAAACGCCCATTGACTGGGCCACCAAACATTTCTTCACCTTCCAGACTTTGCATAATGAAGGTGTTGTTGTGTTTTACTTGAGTTATCATGAAAGGAACGGTCCACAAAGAATCAAACTTGTCGTGCATGCCTTTATCTTTTCTGAGGACATCCCATTTCAGAACCTAGTCACCAACCTGAAAGTTGTCCACCTTTTCTTTTCTATCAAAAGTGTCCTTGATCCTCTTTTGACAAGCTTCTGATTTATCCACCAGTTGTTCTCTGACCTGCTACAATTCTACCAAGTCAAGAATTCTTCTTACCATATCATTTGATTCAGTTTGTTCCTCCTGAAAGAATTTAGCCACTGGTAGAACTAGTTGAATGGGGAAAATGACATCAGTTCCATAAACCAGTTTGAAGGGAGAAGTTCCTATGGATTTCTTGTTAGTCACTCTATCTTCCCAAAGAGAAAACTTTAGTTTGGAATCCCAACTCCTTTGATTGTCCTTCAACATCTTTCTGATGATTCTGACTAGACTCTTTTTGGACGACTCGGCAAGACCATTTCCTTGAGGGTAGTAGGAAGTAGAGTGTACCAATTGAATTCCCATTGACTTACAAATGTCAACCAATGCATCAACTTTGAAGGTTGTTGCATTATCTATCACTAGCCTTTTTGGGAAACCAAATCTGATCAGAATGTTTTCATGGAGAAACTTCATGACAACCTGATGAGTGGCATTTCTAGTGGGGATTACCTCTATCCACTTGGAAAAATAGTCAGTGGCTACCAGGATCCACTTATGTTGACCACTAGATCAAGGATTAATCTCGCCTATGAAATCTAAACCCCACTGCTGGAAAGGACCATTCACTACAATAGGTCTTAGGGGTAGAGATTTTAGTTGTTGTTTTCTTGTGAATCTTTGGCACTTATCACAATATTTCACAAAGGTGCAGACATCTAAAAAAAGAAAAGGCTAGTAATAATCAGCCCTTAGGATTTTATGAGCTGTGGTCTTCTAGTAATGATGGCCTCCACAAATACTCAAATGAAACTAATGCATGACTTCAGCTGACTCATATTTTTCTAAACATCTCAGTAGTAAACCAGTAGGATCTTTCCAATACAAAAGAGTATCATTAATGTAAAATTTAATTTCTTTGAGCTTAAGGGCTCAGGCTTGAGTCATGCTAAGTTCAAGAGAAACCTCCAACTTCTGTAAAAAATGAACAATACCTGAATACCACTCACATGAATACAAATTATTGGCCATCTGTTGGATGTCATGTTGCTCTTCTTCTTCTACCCCTATCTCCAAACTTGTTGAACTTTCCCCAATGAAATTTATGTCCAAAAGATCACAGTTCTCTTCTGTCATGAACTTGGAAAGGCCTTGGTATTTTACCAACTTAGTGGGCTTCACTTCTATTTCAAACTCCATCAACTTTGAGATCCATTTAGCTCTCTTTCCATCAATATTAGGCTAGGTCAAGACATTCTTCACAGAGGTTGAAGGAACATAGGCCACAACCTTTGCATGGAGGATATAAATTATGAAATATTTTAATGAATTAATGAGAGCATAATCTTGTTTTTCTATAGGATCATACCTTAGTTCAACATCCCTGAGTGATTTGTTGAAGAAATCCATCAGGTGATCAATACCTTCATCATCTTTTTCTAACAAGACTGTTGCCACTATGTCATAGAAAGAAAAAGAGAAAATATAGAAATTCTTGGTGAAATCCAGACTGATTAGAGTGGTAGATTCCATGATAGCCTGTTTGATATCCTGAAATGAACTTCGTTCATTGTCTGTCCATTTTATCTTGGATCCCTTTTTTAGCATAGAGGTTATATGTTTCACTAACTCAACGAAATTAGGAATAAACCTTCTGACAAAATTTATCTTACCGATTAGGGATTGGATATCCTTCTTTTACCTTGGCATGGACAACTTCTAAATTGATTCCACACGAGATGGATCAATTTTCACTCCCTCTGTTGAAACAATGTGGCCTAGGAGCTTACCTTTCTTGAGAGAAAATTGAAACTTTTTGGGGTTCAGGGAAATCCTAAACTGTGTGCATTTCAAAAATACTCTTTTCAAATGCTTTAGATGCTCTTCATGACTTCTAGAATAAACTGTGATATCATCAAGATAGATGAGGAAAAACTTGTCCTTCTCTCCCATGAAATCTATGTCCATGGCCCTCTGAAAAGTGGCCCCAGCATTCATTAGCCTGAATGACATCTTGGCATTCATGAAGGTACCCCTAGGAGTAGTAAAGGCAGTTTTTTCTTGGTCATCAGGGTGTACAAAAGCTTGGTTATAGCCTGAGAAGCCATATAGGAAAGAGATGACAGTGGCCCCTAAAATTATTTGCAACAAGTGTTCCATATTGGGTAGGGGATAGTTGTCTTTCTTGGAGAATTTATTTAAGTTTCTAAAATCAACGCATAACCTGATCTCACCATTTTTATTTCTCACTATTACTAGGTTTGCAATCCATTTGGAGTATCTTGATGGGATTATGATTTTGGCATCAAGGATATTTTTGATTTATTTTTCAATCACATGCAATAAGAGAGGACTAATAGGTCTCATCTTCTGTTTGAAACAGATGGTGTCTTTCTCAAGGGGAATTTTATTTTGAATGACATCAAGATTATAGGTTTTCAGATCACTGTCTTTCCAGGAAAAAACATCAGCAAATTCCTTCATAATGCGACAATATTTTGACCTCTGGTTAGTAGTTACTTCAGTGGACAGATTTATGACTTTAGGATGACTTTGGCTTCCTATATTGTTTTCATGGACAGCAGGATCCTTCTCCTTCTTATCAGGTTTGTAGGGGACATCGTTTTATTCAAAAAGCTTCTCAAGAGGCACCAAACCCCGAGGTATCTAATTGTTGGGAAGCTGAACAATATCATGTTGACCCATTTTTTTTTTAGCTTAGTCTTTTTGGATTCCTCTACATTTTGATTTTCCTGGTCAATATGCATATCAAAAAATTCATCTACCACCTAGAGAAATCTACTAAGCTCATCATCATCTTCAAAGACTTTCCAATATTTAATATTGTCGAGTAGGGATAGTCTGTATTTTACTTGGATTTCATAATTCAGTCCAGGAGGCATGGTAGGAATGAACATATTGGCTGAGATAGCAAGTGAATCAACAAGGTGATTCATATCTCTGGTTGTATAAGAAATATCAAAAATGGAAAACGAGTCCCCGATTTTCCATACCTCATCCCTATAAGCTTTCAACCTGACATATTTTTCTTGGAAAGTACTATTCACTTGTTGTATGATGAGATCCACATCTCCAAACACCTTTAGTCCTTTGATTCCCATCTCCTTGGTAGAATTTAATTCCAACAAAAAAGCCTCATACTCTGTTATATTGTTAGTAGTTTTGAAATCAAGTTTAAAAGACAAATGAATAGCCTCTTTTGAAGGAGAAATCAAAACTACACATGCACTTGCTGAGTCTTTGGTACTGGCACCATCAAAGAACACGCTCCACATGGGAGTACTCTCTCCATCAGTCCTCTAATAAGTATGATTTGTGAGCTACAAAGGAGCTAACTGAGAATCATCTATTTGCAGAGTGCATGCCCCAAAGTCTGTGTCTAATGCATAGATGGGATGGTCTATATAATTCTTCCCATCACTAATGATGTAGGCAAGCTGATTTTCTCTGTAAAGTATCTTTATCTCTCCTCCAAGCACCGGGACTGTGGCATAGGAAAGATCCATTTGCAAGGTACCTCCTAGCCTTTTTCTCCATGAATGTGACAAGAGGAGGGCGAAATTGGGTCAGATATCAACCACTACAACATCCATTACCATGCTTCTCATTGGCAGCTGGGCAAGGTTTATGACAAGGGATTTTATGAGGTTGAGGCATCTAACCTTCCTAGAGTCGAAAGAGAAGAGATCATGGTATGATTTTGTGATGTCAAAGCCCAAGTTCATCCATCACTACTTTAGGCGTAATATTGTTTGATGCTCACAAGTCAAGAAAGTAGTTGTGAAGGATCTTTTCATGGATATTTAGGGATATGTTGAAGGGTGGACAAGAGTCATCTTGGTCTTCTACCATAGGTCCTATAGTCACTGTGGGCTTGTCATCTTGAAGGTTTACATAATCAACAGCTGTGGGAGTATTTAGTTGAAGGGACTTCAAGATAGCAGACTTGAATATGTTATTCTTCATAAGTTCAGTCAATGGCATAGGTATTTTCACCTTATGAATTTCTGATTCAAAATTAAATGAATATGATATTTTATCGGAAGGTTTTACCTCATTAGAAGGAGCTCTGAGGGACACCTGTTCTTTATCTTGGGGCTGTAATTGCTTTTGTTGCTATTTTGCATGAGTGGAGGTCTGCTTTGCAGGAGCAACAGGGTGCTTGGCAACAACATCTTTCCTTTTTCTAGGGGTAGCCAACAATGGCTTTGGAGCGGCAGTCTTAGATCTTAAATTGTAACCAGATGGATCATCTGTCTGATAAAAAGATTCTTCAATGCTTGCCTCATGAATTTTCTCATTCATATGGGCCTCCTCATAATTTGTTTTTGTCAAGAAGGAGGAATAAGTATCATCTCCAAAGAAATTGATGTCGTCTTCTTCTTCAACTTCATCATAAGATAGCTCCTGCTCTTCTTCTAGCATTGCATTTTGGAAGGGGGCCCTGATCCTTTGGTCTTCAGCTGCATTCTTGTCTCTTTGAAGGATCTAGACCTACTAGTTGTTCCTTCTGTAAGGGAATGCGTTGGGATTCCTGGGAGCATAGGCATTAGGCTCTTTAGTTCTTGCTAGCTGCTGACTTTGAATTTTCAATTTTGACATCTCCGAGGTTCAAGCTGTCCAACATCTTGGCCATATTTTACATTTTGGTATTTGAATAAGAAGGAGGATCAACATATGACTTCTTTCTCTCAAATTTTATTTTAAGTTTCTGATGTGCCTTAATGTTAGATTCAACCTCAAGAGCAGCATCTTGCAGTAAAGCGAGTGTGGCTGACCTTATTTCTCTAAGGATTAAGCAAAATTCTAGATCAAAGGAATAATATTAAGTAATCTTTGTTGATACATCACTTGGCTTGATCTCTGTAGGGATCTTTCCAAACATCTTACTAAATGTTTTGGTGAAGTCTGAGACAAACTCCCCATTTTCTCTTCTTAGATTTCAAAATTTAGTAATATGATACAAGAGGTCTCTTCTTTCTCCCTAATGTTTGAAAAACACTTCATCTAACTGCTCAATGCCTGCCACTAAATTTGCTGACAGTTCCTTGAACCACTTCCTAGCTTGACCATCCAAGCTCTGCACAAACATTTTGGTCCAAACATATTCCTCTGAAATGTTAATATTCTCAGCATAAGCATAGAAATATTCTATATGTTCTTCAGCAGTATAATCCCCAGATCCAGTAAATTTTGGCATATATTTTTGATAATCACTTGTTGGCATGGCTGATAAGGGATTGGGCAAAACAAGAGGAGCATACCTATTGGCTAAGATTTGTTCCATTTTTTTCAAAGGGGCAGCCATGCCAATATTGGGGGTTTATGCAGAGGAAGAAGTTTATGTAGATGACAGATGATATGGGATAGGTGGGACTATGGACAATGATGGTCTTACTTCGCTGAGGAATGAAGTGGAAGCACTGGTAGGATGAATACCCTGGAAAGCGTTTCCTAAATAAGGTGGGAAATAAGAAGCTCTTTAAAACTGACTGAGCAGTAAGGACAAGTTTTCTTCACCCTTAGAGGAAAGATCTTGTAAAATATCTTCAAGAATGGGCAGACTGGTATGAGTATGGAAAAAACTTTCTACAGTCCCATTTTGTGAAGAATTCAAGGAAGAGGAAGAGTCCTCTTCTTGGATAGATTCTACAACTTCTTCTCCTAGGTTGGATATAGTAACATGTTCAAAAATAGAATCTATGACATCAAAAGAAATTGAAGGCTCATCACCTTTCAAGCTTTCTGACACAATTACAATTTTCTGAGAACTAAAAGTTTCAGCAGAAGTGGATTCGACAAGAGGTTCTCTAGATACAAATGAAGAAGTGTTTCTTGAAATACTTGGTTTAGATGTTCTTGCAGATTTGAAAGTTTGTCTTTGCAATGCTTTTCCACTTCTTATGATCTTCTCAGGGTTTAGAACTGGTGTTGCCAGTGGTCTTTCCTGGTTTACTCTAGTATGAGCCCTTCTCGAAGCCACTTCATTCCAATGGAGTCGCCAGATAGATGATTACAACCGAAAATGTGTCCAGACCTTGTCTATCATCAAAGTTGGATCTTGTCCTCTCCCAAGGAAGTTGATCTTCAATCTCCTCTCCCAGACAACAATGCCAATTTGTTATCACTCTAGGAAACTCTCCTAGGTTGTATCTCAGAGATGCCTAGTAACTTGACTTTTTGTAATTATTTTCTCAATAATGGGTGTGGGTTTGGATCAAGATGAATATTTAAATCACTAGATTGTATCTTCAAGACAATCTAGCTATATTAATGCAGTACAAGGCCTTCAAGAGCTATTATCAAATAGGTTTGTAGATCAAATGGATAAGAAAACCAATCAATTAACCCTATCATACATAAAAATATATATGATGGGTCAAGAAAATAGCAAAGGATGCTTATGGTTCTTTCTTAACAATCAAAGGTAAGATGACAGTTACCATGGGACCTTTAAACATAAACAAAGAAATGATTTCAACTCATAGGCATAGAAAAAGATAAAGAGAGTCTGATAATAACAATGAAATAAGCTTGCAGGCTTAATATATTAAAGAAAGTGTCTTTATCACAATAAGAGTGGATTACGGAACTCAAAATTGAACCTTTTGTTCATCAAATGTTCTGGACTTTATATCCCTTTACAAATAGTTTCAAGATCCTAGAATACTAGAATGGATTTTGCCTAAAATAAAAAATCAATAACTAGCCCAAGAAAATAGGAAAAGATCCTATAACCTAGGTCAATTCATATCCTCGAATGATCTTTATGTTCTTCAGATTATTTGGCAAGTGTAGTGAGCCTTCCATGGTTGTTGGATTTCATGTGATATAAGAGGAGTCGAAAATGACACCTGTTGACAGTCAAACAACTTTATAGCTAACATTCTTTGACCTTTCTGTCTTGTAGAGCATCTCCAAACCAAAAGAAACTCTTGATAAGGATGTCATTAATTATTTTCCTTCGATTGGAACCATTTTTGAGGATTTTGGACAAGGAAAACTTGGATCTGTGCAAAAATATTAACATTTTGCTTTATCAGTGCTTTCGGTAGCTAGAGTAGACAGAATTCAGACCAATTAGATATGGAAAGCTCTGCTTTCGGTGGATAATGAACAATAGAAATGTTGTCCTAAGCCACCGAAACTTGAGATTAGTGAAATTATCAAAATTTCAAAAACAACTTTTGTCTTAGCTCAGAAACGCCTCAGGGATGATCTTTTAAGGCTTCTACATCTTGCTCAAAGACTATAGGGTTACTATTTTCCTCTGGTTCATTTCACTGAACTGCTACCTCTATTAGGGTTTCAAGAGTAGCATGTGTTTGAACCTAGTGTTTTGAAGACATAGCTTATTTCCTCAAAGCCGTGACCTTTTTCTTCAACCCCTGACCTTTTTCTTCAAGCCCTGACCTTCTCTCCATAACCTATTGTAGTCTTTTACAATCTTATCCTTCTTTTTCTTTTCCTTTATGCTTTCATGAGCTAGTCTTTCCAGGGATGAGTTGCTTTCTACAAAGATTTTCGACAGGGTTTCATATCTTGTTTTAATTACCCTTTCTATCACTTCTTGTTCAACTAACTTCTTCTTAAGATTCTTGATTTCCTTTGATTTACTTTGATTCACTCTTTTGCTAGATGAGGCATCTACAATTTGTGGTTCTTGTTCTTATTGAGGTGTAGGTGATGGAAGGTCTTCATAACTTGCTGTGTATATATCTACAAAAACAAAATTTTCACACCGTGTGGTAACTGAATCCTCGTGCCCTATTTCAATCTGGTGCTCTTCATCCTCCGAGTCTGTGTAAGGAAGATTAAGAATGATTTTGTTCACTGGGATTCTTTAGCCTTTTGTTTTTCACTGTTGAAGTTCAATTTCTTCTTAGTTTTATTAAGCTTAGAGGAAGGAGAGGGTTGATTAATTGGAACTGGAGAGATATCTCTCCTCCTCCTCTTTCCACTTCTGGGAGTAGAAGACTTCTTGGAATGAGTACTCTTTTTACCCTCTAGTTGTACATCAGTCTGATAATCATTCCAGAACAAGAAGTAACTCCACTCTTTGCCTCTTCTTTGCAACAACTCGCAAACCAAAAGTTTAATCAAGCTGTGGTGGGATAATGTACCTACAATTTTATTGGGCTTGGCCTTGACTTGATGAGCCATTTTGGATAAGATTCTATAGAGAAAATAGGGCAGATTGAGTGGGTTTCTACTAGTAAAATGATTCATGAGTTTGAAATGGTAAATCATCACCCTATTTTATCTGCCTTCACAATTTATGTAGAACATAATGGCTTTTAGTAACTGCTACCATTTTTCTTCAAGGAAAGGCACATGAATGTCTTTCTTCCATATCAAACCCCTATGTTCTAGTTTCAAATAAGATTTGAATTCAACATTCTTAGTGACAGTAGTTTTAAACCAATTTTCTCTAGTCCTAGAATTCATCTCGACCGATGGCTGCTTTCTTTCCATCGAAATTCAAGGAAAAGGCTTCTACCACCTGCTGGTGAGAAATCTGTAATTTTTTACAAAAATTATAACAACATGTGTCCCAGAAAATTTGTCACACCTTCAGGTGTGATTCCAAGTAGCTGATATCGTCGAGCTCTTTCATGAGGGTTTATCATCCTTTCTTCATCTGTCACAATGCTTCTATACACCTGCGATCGAAAAGAAAACAGATTTCTGGGGAAAGCTACACAACACAGAGTTAGAGAGATCTGGCTCGGCTATGACAGGGATGAGAAAACTAAGGTGAGCTTTAGAATGTGGCACTGATTACAAGGAATGTGATAGAACGATTTGTGATTTGGAGCAATCATGTTCGATGACTATAATGATGGAGGGTATGTAAGCATATGTTTTGATGAAACAACAATCCAAAAGGATTTTCTATTTCATACGGAGATCAGTTCTCAATCATGAATGGTTTGTTCTCCTGTATTTTCGGTGTCTATTTCCAATAATAAAACTTCAAACCCGACGGTTTAAACTTGTGAAAGGATGTGCTGACTCCTCCCCCGCTCTTGCGATTTCGGTGGCTAAAATAACCCTGAATTCCTTTGTTTTAGCTATTGAAAGCTAAGGCTTTCGGTGGCTAATGAACGATCAAAATGTTCGCCTAAGCCACCGAAGCCTGAGGTTTGAACTAGATCAACAGAAAACTAAGAAAAAATTTATTCTAACTTTATTACATGCATAAAGCTCTCAAAAATGAGCTTTAAAAAATTAATAATGTATTTTTTAAAAGACATCCTATCACCTAAAATGAAATAACTTGATTGATTTATTTGAGGAGATAACACATACTTCACCATTTTTTGGATCGCGGGTATTGTCGAATTAGTTTTCTTTGTAATTTATCAAAAAATAATAATGTCTATTACATGTTTTTTGAAATTGGCAAGTTCAAAATTGAGTCTCTGATGTTCTGTGGCCTACAAATAGCACCGACAGTTCTGCGATATACAAAATGACAGGTGGAGTTACGGACTATAGAAATTTACAAAAAATTAATATTTGTTATACAATAGAATAGTAATAATGTTTTCCTGAATTAGCTTGCTTTAAAAATAAGGATTTTCTTGGACAAAAAAGATATAGCATTGCTGAATTAGTTTTCTTTGTACACGTTTTATAGAGCGTGCAGGGAGGGGTCATTCCATACTTCGCCAGTTTTTGGATTGCGCTTCTCGGGGTTGTGGTTTCAAAAATGGGTCTTTGTTGTTTCATGCCCTACAAATAACATTGAGAGTTCCACAATATACAAATTGAGAAGCGGTGTTGCGAACTATACAATATAAACTTATTATAAAATAAATAATATCTGTTACATATCTTTGGAAATTACATCAACGTCGTTGGAGACCAAAAAATTAGCATACAATAGGAGAAAAGAAATGTAGCACATCTGAATTAGTTTTATTTGGAACAAACAAGAAAGGTTCCTGGAAACCAAAAATTTAGTATACAATAAGGGCATTGTCGAATCAGTTTTCTTTGGAATTTATAAAAAAATAATAATGTCTGTTACATGTTTCTGGAAATTTAAACGTGTTTTTCAAATAGACCGGGATTGAGGCTCCCGTGGACCACAAAAAGAAATAAGTACAAGAATTGGGAACATTGAAAGAAGTGCGTGACGATAGAGAGGAACACATGAAAAGAAGAAATTGAAAGTTAAGAGTGTTTGGTTACAATTTTCTATTGAAAGAGGACATAACTATGTTGGCAAATTCAGTGGATAGAATGCAGTGAATGCTTGTCATTGATGACAACAGTGAGGATAGCAGAATAAGAAATTTGAATGTAAAGCTCAGGAGGAACAGCATGGAAGAAGATGCCCACAAAAGCTCGAGATACAGAAGT
>ML783962.1:314680-339047 GCA_009831015.1 Picea engelmannii | reverse complement strand
TCTAGTGCATAGTTCCTATATGATCACCAAGACATGTAGGACAACAGATCAAGTAATGCATCATTTAATAATTTTAATGAACTAAATTACACCAATTCATCAATAACTCATTGTCACACTTAAACTATCAATAGGAAATCAAATAGGGTTTTAAACATGGTAGGAACCAAGTGAGTAAACAATAGTGGCATATCTAATCCCCAATCAATATTCTCAACTAACATTGAGGCATCCTTCCTTCCTAACCTACTTCCATCTTCCATCCTATCCTTTCCTCTGTTGGACTAAGCTGGAGCGTCAACTATATTGACCTAACTCCAAATAGAACCCATAAGCGGAAGTGTCATACATCTCGACCAAGCTTCCCTAACAGGAAACTAGCAGTCGTCATCACAGGTCTAGGGGAGCGTGACTTCACACAACCCTCCCACAACTCTAGGTTTAGGAGGATAAACGGTGGGCAATACCTCCACCCCTCCTTATATAACTAGGGTCAGTACCCAACATCAAGCCCTATTGTGCAACTACTGTTCTTAGAGTCACGTCATTGAACAATCACTCTGGGCAAGTTGTGCATCCTGTCAAAACCACACTTACCACAGATCATAACAATATTTGAAATCATAAGAAAAACTGATAGTATACATTATCTTACCGATGTTTGTGACATCCAGCTTACCTCAAAATATAGTTATTTAGATCGTACATAGTTCATCAACCTATAGGTTAGCTCACTAGTGCTCATATCCATGCAAATATATAACAATTTTATGAGAATCTATATTTGTATTGACATTTACACATAGTTTTGAACTGGTATCCAGGTACTCAAATTACATCACATAACTATCAATATATATAACAATAATTATTCATGGTATGTAGGTCCACATCTCCATAGACTAAAGGGATAATGTTCAAGAGTCTTCTACAGATAATAAGCAAATGAAATACAATTTGGTCGTAATGTCATTAGGCTACCTAGGTTTCAATGGGTCATTACAAATCATGAAGAATGTCACCGGTTCCCTGGTGAAATTAGAAGATTTGGGACGTCAACATTTCACTAAAGACATTTCGCTAAAGTTAATCTCTGTGCGAGATTTTCCTTTCATGTTTGTTACATCTCTCTTTTCAATGACCGGAATTTTAGATTAGCTTTCAAAAATAGCGCTCTAGATTACGAACGATTCATCTATGTCAAAAACGTCGGTGTCTGATATTTCCACCGTAGATGACCCAATTTTCTTCATGTGATCAACTTCAATTTCAAGTTGTAGTTTTCCACTTTCAATTTGGTGTTCCTCCACCTGCCTTGCATTGTTTTTTCTCTTCTTCTCCAGTGGAATTTTGTGAGAACTATCAATATTTATGTGAGGAGGGTTCTTATCTCCTCCTTCGTTCGAAGATTTCTGGTTTGCTTTATTATGGGGGTGGACCGTCGAAGCTATTCTTTGTAATGTTGTGCTCTTGGGAGTGTTGGCGGGGGCCTGGGTACTCTTCTCATTATATACTTTTCCATGTTGTCTGTACAATTCAATGGCGCTTTCCAATATCTTTGTGTCGCAATCAGCAGAAGCAGGATTGTTGTCGAAACTGTTCTTGACTTGGGTCAGGTGTGTATGGATAAAAGAGGTGTTAAATCCAATACCCAGTAAATTTTATCGAAAAATGCCATTAGGGTTGAACCCTTTTATCCTTTCAGCATATGTTAGGTTCAATTTCTTGAAATGGGCAGCAAATTTGTCAATCTTGTTGATGTTTCTGCACACGAAGTCTTCGAGTTTCCACGGTAGAGGAATGAACTGTTTTTTTTTCTTGTCATGGAAACAATGAAATGAGTGGTTGTATTGCCTTGCTATTTCTGCAACAAACATATTGTTTGTGACGTGGCATGGAAGGAAGGCATGATTTTCCTTAGAGCCAAATACCAAGAGAACACTGTGATTTTCCTCTTGCTCAAGTGTGCCCTTCCTATTCAAAAACTTGGTTGACTGGCCAGACATCCGCGAAGCATCCTTTCCTAACAATAAATCTTTGAAAACTAAGACAAAGCCATTATAAACTTCATAAAAGAAATGGGAGGCCTTGTGTCTCCATAGCACCTTGTGCCAGAATGTTACTGGGTCGAATCCACAGTTTATTTTATTGGAAAGAGAAAGTTTTGGAAACGAACAACAATACACAATTGCTAAAATCATGTAGGATGACATACAAAATTGATTCGATTCTTTGAATCGTGACAACTAAGAGCAGAGATCAATAGAAATTAGCTTCCCTCAATCGAAAATGTATTTTTCCTTGAATGTGAAATACAAAATATAAATAATTATATGGGAAATGCTTGTTGTGGATGCATGTCTCGTTATTGTTGTAACCAACCAAGCAATTCCCTGGAATGGATTTCTAAAGGAACTTACCTACAACCTTCTGATATCTTCAGGAACTATTGTCAGGTCTTCGAGGAAGTCCTCTAAGATGTCCAACCCATTATGATGTTTTTCTAGAAACTATTTGCAGTCTTTTCCTCTGAACGTCAATGTTGGGTTCGACAATTTTAACATCTCACGAAAGAGCCGAGGCGATAAAGAAACAAGATAATGGTCGCGCAGTGGAATAATTCTTTGGCCTGGAATATATTTTTCGACGCACCAAGAGACCACCTCCTTAGAGTCAAAAACGTCAGGAAAGAAACCTACACAAGCGATTCCAAAGGTCCAAATCACTTCATTTTGGGCAGAATAGGATGAATAGTAAAAGTATGCCTTAGACCACTGAAATCTCTGGTCCTCTTCTAAAAACATATTTACTGTATCTCCACAAAACTGTTTTCGACCTGGTGCCATAATTCTACAAGAATGTTTATTTGTTCCAGTCGATGAATGAAATGAAAAGTTGGAAGGGATAATATAACCCTGTGCAAATTTTGGTCGAAAGCATGTGAATGGGAGATGTCCTCGAGACTTTCATTGATTAATGACAATTTGGATGGTTGTTGCATGATGCATTGTTAACATTAAAAAATACTAATTGCATACATATAAATGCCAACATGTTGGATATTGCAATGAGTGATTAAGCATTGTAGATTTCTTGAGCGGCCCAACACGAGGATGCGTGTTGGAGATGAACAATCAGAAGGGACAAAATAAATCTCTACACATCTTGGTTTAATGAGTAATAATGGGAGAGATACTCTAGGTTTTCGTCCATTAATGACAATGTTGAGGGTTCCTTCATGGTCAACTATTAGCATGAAAGGTTTCTAATTGCATAGTAAGAAAGTACGAAGGTCGCGAGTAGGGAAAAAAGACAGCTACAAAACAGGGTTGCAACGTACAAGCATTGAGGATGAGGGCATGAGGTTCAAATTGTATGTCTCGAAACTTTTTGAGTGCAATATGCATAACAATGAAGAGGATATGGTAGGACAAATGGAAGAACAGGAAGTTAGTGGGGATGGAAGGCAGTGAGAGATACATTGAAATATTTGTGAGTAGTGGTAGAGTGACTGTGATGGAATTGTAGATTTCATGAACTCGGTAATAAGAGAATCCAAAACAGGTTGATAAGGTGTCTGCAAAGGAGGTGAGGTATGGACCTTCTAATTGTATTGCTTCAAACATTTGAATGCATAATCTGTAACACAGAAGAGAGGATGATGTTGGAATCCGGTAGTCAATTTGTATATTGCGGAGAGTGCAATCCCAATTGTTTCGTACCTCTATGTCCATTTGTCAGTACTAAGAGCTAATTTAGTATTTAAAATAAGTTTTTAGATATTGTAAGATATTTCATAGGGACTAGAATCCGTAAACAATGGCAATCTCCACCCCGCCAGTCCTGCATTATGTGTGTCAATTTGTATATCGGAGAACTACGAGCGTTGTTTGGAGGACACAAAACAATGGAAGTGCAATGTTGAGTCAACCACTCCATAGGTTCACTTGTCAATTTGTATATTGTGGAACTGTGGGTGCTATTTGTAGGCCACAGAACAACGGAGGTCCAAGTTTGAGCCCGCCCGCCTGCCCGCCCGCCCGAAAGCCAACGATCCAAAATGTCGCTAGATATCGAATGCAGAATTTGTACATGCTCTATAAAATATCATGGGAATTAGTACATGATCTATAAGATATCATGTGCATACTTTATAGTCCCATAATACACAGGAAGAAGAAAAAGGGAAAAAGAACGGAGTAGTTAGCAGAGGAATTGTAGATCATGGAAATTTAGAGTGGAATATGTATATAACAAAAAAACATCGAAAGCATTGAAAGCAACAACGGCCAGTCAGATTTGTTGTCTAATTATATAGATGGAGATAAACATATGTCAACCCGCCAATAATGGAGCTGCATATTTCATGAACCGAGAAACAGGAGGATCCAAAATAGGTCGAGAAAGTGTCTGCAATGGAGGCGAGGCGTGGACCTTCTAATTGTATCGCTCAGAACATTGGAATGCATAATCTGTAATATGGAAGAGTGAACGAAGTGGGAATCCGGTAGTCAATTTGTATATTGCGGAGAGTGAAATCCCAAGTGATTCATAACTCTATGTCCAGTTGTCACTACTAAGAGCTATTTTAGTATTCAAAATAATTTTTTAGATACTGTTATATAGGGAAAAAATAAAAACTAAAATAATTTTTTAGATGTTGTTAGATACTTCATAGGGATTAGCATCCATAAACAATGGCAATCTACACCTCGCCAGTCTTGCACTTCGTCTATAAATTTCTATATCGCAGAACTGGGAGCATTGTTTGGAGAACATAGAACAATAGCAGTGCAATGTTGAGTTAGCCAGTCCGCAGGTGTGCTTGTCAATTTGTATATCGCGGAACTTGGGGTGATATTTGTAGGGCACAAAACAATGGAGGCCCAATGTTGAGCCCGCCCACCTGGCTGAGAACCGATGATCCAAAATGTCGCTAGGTATGGAATGTGGAATTTGTACATGTTCTATAAAATATCATGTCCATATTTTATAGTCCCATAATACACAGGAACAAAATAAGGGGAAAAGGATGGAGAAGTTCGCAGTGGAATTGTAGATAATACAAGGGAAGAAGAGAAGGGAAAAAGAACCAAGTATCTCACATAATAACATCTAGTGTTTGTTTATTAATTCAAATGCTTGCGAATGCCTATTGAGTTCTCACTAGTTAATGCATAAAGTGCAGATCACGGAAGTATCTTCCGTACCACTATGTCCACTTGCCACTAGTAAGAGCATTGCTGATGTATATGAGGAAGGAAATGAAGCTTCTGGGGATGGAAAGAAGCAACAAATACTTTGAACGAACTTAATGTATATAAGGAACCCGCAGTGGAATTGTAGATCACAGATGTTTTGAGTGGAAGACGTATATAGTGGAACGATAAGCATCTCGTTTCGCAAGCAGCATCCCCGCAGCAGCGGGCATAAAATTGGCTAAGTATGAAAAGGAACAACGGTCGGTTGGATCCGTCGTGCAAGGATATAGATGGAGATGTTAAGGCATGAATTACAGATCACAAAAGTATCTTTCGTACCACTGTGTCCACTTGTCACTGGTAAGACCATTATTGATGTATGTCAGGAAGGATGTGAAGTTGCTAGGTATGCATATCAACAATAGATACTTTGAATGAAGTTAATGTATATGAGGAACCCATGGTAGAATTAAAGATCACAGATGTTTTCAGAGCAAGGTGTATATAGTGGAACAATAAGAAGTTGGGCTCGCAAGCGTCAGCCCCGGAGCGACGGGCATAAAATTGGCTAAGTATGGAATGGAACAGCAGTCGGTCGGATCCATCTTGCGAGGATATAGATGGAGATGAAGACATGTTAGCCCATCGTACATAGAAAGATGACTAAGTATAAAACCAGAAAGCCATACTGAACGGGAAAAGCAAAATGGGAAAAGAGATAAGTATCTGAGAGTCGGGAAAACCTTATTTTTTCCATTTATTAATGGAAATGTTTTCGAACCTTTGTTGGCTTCTCAGTAGTAAAAGAATTAAGTGCACATCACTGAAGTTCTTTGCCTGCAACATGTATATGAAGAAACAAGGGACATAGGTGATAGATACCGCGAACCTAGGGACTGGTGTCCAAATAACTACCTAAGTATTGGCCAAGACAAAGTTTTCATATCTATTTCAATAGTATTCATAATAGTATCTATCAATGGCGAAAGTTTTCGTATTTATATGAATAGTATTAATACTAATATATATTAATGGATTGTTTCTGTTTCAAATGCAAATGATCTCCCAATTTGCAAGATGCTCTTCGGCTCGCAAATTTCATTGAAACCAAGAAAAATTTGACTGCAAGATGTACATAGCGCAACAAGAAAAATGAATTTTCATTGTGGTCTCAACCACATAAATTCCTTATCATCTATTCATATTTTATTCGTTGCAATGAAATCAAAAAACGACGGCTCGCCATAAACATCAATATTTAAATTAAATTAAAGGCAATCAAAATTTGTTGTGACTTTAAGTAATTAAAGCATAAATTGCAAACTACGAAACTCCTAAGTTGCAAGATGTACATGATGGACAAATTGACATATTTGTTTAATACCGCAAAACCAAACATAACTGCCTAAGCTTTGGAGAAGAGGAAGTTTTCTGTATTTTTTCCAATAGTACTGATTTTAGTATATATGCACAGATATTATCAAATAGAACAAGCTGCAATTTATCCAACATACTTCACAGGAACATTGCGTCAACAGTTTAGTTGCCTTTTTGTAACTCATGAACTCATTCTATTTACGGAACCTGAAGAATGGGAGAAGAACGGGTCCTCCGATTTCTTTCTTTGAATATAGAGCCAACGCCACATGAGTATGGCCTATGAAAAAGTATTTTTAAATGTAAAATGTAAAGAAAGAACAAACGAGGTTTTATTTAGATTGAAGTAGTGAGAAGAAGAAAGAAAATCTTGTCCTTCATGTTTAATGACACAGGGGAAGAAGGTACAAAATACAATTAAAACAAATACCAAAAATTGGAAAATAATATTATGAAATAAACCGAAATTATTCTATATTCAAATAACATGTGTTACAAAATACAGCCGAGGCTATTTACGACAACGATCACGATTTCGCTTGTCGTCGACCAATTAAAGATATCTATATTGATGAAGATTTTTCACACTTTTCTTGACGTTCAAACTCTTTATTTGTAAAAAAACGAGTTGAATATCAATTTTGGGTTTTGTACTTAATCGGTGTTGCGAAGTACATCTATCCCAATTTTTTGAATACCTTGTTTCTTCCAGATATGGCCTGCTTTCAATGGTTGCTTATTCAACATTCCATTCTTTGTCAAGTATTAATTTCCTTCTGCCATCGAAAAGTTGGGGTTTAAGGTGTTTTCTTTGCAATGTTCCTGAGCATTCACATCCGAGACAACTTAGAAATTTGATTCAAGCCAATTTCAAAGTGAACGGATTCGTTTTATGTCACAACAATTATGGAAGGGGAATTCAAGTATATAGTGGCTAGTATTCTCCCTATATTCGATTGTCTGTTTGGTTGAGAAGCCTTCTTAAGGATTTGTATGTGGAACTTCTTTTCTTTATTATAGTAAATTGGAAGAAATATCCAACCCAGATGAAAAATACAAATCTGTTAAGGTACATAAATTCTTTGGGTAGCTGAGGTGTGGCAAGTGCATCAAATGCTACAGAATGCACCAGAATGCATCATAATATATCTTTCCTCATAGAGGGCGAGGTATGGCAGCCCACAGAAAGGTCTGGAATGTTCAGAGGTGATGCCTAATATGTGGACTCTGCAACTGCATCCATAGGAAACCGAACAAACTTTGACAAAGAACATGGCTTTCTGTCAAGTCAGCTACCAGAGCCACATGTAGGTCATCAAAGTATGAAATAGAAATTCTTGTAGTGATAATATGTCATTTTATCCACCCATACAGATTCTGTTACCAGCCTCCGAGGAAGACAAATACTTGTGCGATCTCTACAATTCGATACAATGTCCAAATCTATGTTGTTGGAAGACGCTATATACTTAAACGAATAACTATCTTAAAGGTGACCCAAAAATCCATTACAATTCCTAGCAATAAAACAAAGAAGTTCAATAAACAAATTTTTGGGCAGCCTTTTCAACCAACCAAAGCCTCGAACACAGGGAGAACACCAAACATACTTGTTCTTTTTTTTTCGTCCTCTTTGAGTTTCTCTTGTATAATAGAATTTTTTTTTACTCAAATCTCACGTCACATAAAACCAGTATGTCTTCTTTCATCTGCCCCTCGATCGCATCTCCATGTTGCCTTACATGTCCATGACCAGGAACATTATAACAAAGGCACCCTAAAGCACAACTCTTTGATGATATAGAGAAATGGAAATAAGTATTTAAAAGAAAGGTTGGATGGTCTTCCATACATTTTGTGTTGATTCCTTTTAATGACAGTTGTTCTCAATATTTTTAGTGATTAATGCCAATCTTTTTGAACATGTACATTGAATAGTGACTAGCAACACGTATTCAAATTCCCATATCCGAGCAGATTCTCAAATCTAACATCTAAGATATGCACAATATTAAAGAGGGACATGACATGAAGGCCTCTATAGGTCACACATTCGTGAACTATGATGAAGATTTTAAGAAAATTAAAATTGCGCAAGAAAAAAAAATAAAATAAAAAGTATTTTCACCAATTCAAAATGCACGGAAAAAGAAATTACCAGATCCCATAATATCCGGCTGTCTATTCATTTTAATGGCAGATGTCCTTGAGCATTCTAGTTATTAAAGCCCATCATTTCGAAATGCACAATATTGAAGAGGGACATGACGTGAAGGCCTCTGTGGGTGACACATTCGTGAACTATGCTGAAGCTTTTAAGAAAACTAAAACTGTAGAAAAAAAAAAAAAAAAAACTATTTTCGCAACTTCAAAATGCAGGCAAAAAGAAATTATGAGATCCCATAATATTCACCTGTCTATTCATTTTAATAGGAAATGTCCCCGAGATTTTTAGTTATTAAATCCCATCATTTAGAAATGCAGAATATTAAAGAGGGACATGATGTCAAGCCCTCTGTGAGTGACACCTTCGTGAACTATGCTGAAGCTTTTAAGAAAACTAAAATTGCAGAAGAAAAAAAACAAAAAAAAAAGTTTGCAAATTCAAAATGCTGGCAAAAATCCACTTTCATAGGTAAGGCACTTTAGTACTCAATGTTCTTCAAATTCAATGACATTTTTATTATTTGAGTAAAGGGGAAAAAACATCTGACAACGTAGAAGGAAGGTCATATAAGATGGGCAACTCATTGGCAAAAGCCATAGCGAGAATGCTAATTGAGTATATAATAACTGCGGAACTACGTTGTGTTTGATTCTTCAACTTTCCTTGCCTATTCAAAATAAAAAACAAGGAAGGGTTGAATATTATCCTGTCTATTTATTTTAATGGGAAATGTCCTCGATCTTTCCAGTTATTAAATCCCATCTTTTCGAACCTGTCTTGTCGATTATGACTTTTGAAAGCATATTTAATGTGTATTGGGAAGTGTTGAATGTAGCAGGGATGGAGCCCTATGTAACATATGCTACTACTATTTTTCAGTTTTTGTCAACGAGTGTATGTAGAACGTACGTAAAGAAAAGTATTTCGAGAATGCTATTTTTTTTGCACATGAGCCCTTGAAATTCAAATAGTCCGCAAGTCCAATTGTCTATTTTTATATCGTGGAACTATTTGTGTTATTTGTAGGAAATATAACAAATGTGGCCGAAGTTAGAGCTCGCCATCTCGAGAACCTGCAATCCAAAAAATGCTTACTATTTTTTTGTCCACCAGGGTATGTAAAATGACGTACGTAAAGTAAACTATTTCAACAATGCTAATTTTTTTGGACATGACGGCCTTAAAATTCAAATAGTCCGCAAGTCTGATGGTCAATTTGTATATCAGGGAACTCTTTGATTCTCAATTTTCAGCCGCTCACCCCGAGAACCCGCGATGCAAAAATTGGATAAGTATGGGACGAGGGCTCCGTGAATGCTTTATATATCTACTTTAAAAAATTACGTATTTCCTATGTTTAATTTTTGCTATCCAGGAAACCTGCAATTTAATAAATTTCAATGTCTTCTATCTAGGAGCCCTTCCTTTAAAGAAAGCTAATTCGGAAATACTAATGTATACACCATATTTCAATACCACCTATCCGCTAAGCCGTGCCCATAAAAATGGCTAAGTATGCAACCAAATGACGGTCAGTCAGAATGATCGCGGAACTCTCCATGATATTTGCAGGGCACAGAAGAACAGAAGCCCAGTTTTTAACCCTCCACCCCGAGAACTCGCGATCATTAACCTATGTTGTTCAGGAAACCTATAACTTCATAAATTGCATTATCTTATGTCCAAGAGGTTTGTTTTTAAAGAAAACTAATTCAGGAAAGCTAATGTATAGACCACACACGACCTGTCATAGGATGCAACTGAACTACAGTCTCTTGGAATGACCACAGAAGCGCAGGAAAGTAGATTCAAACACAGTTTACAATAGGAAAGTAAAAGGGAGAGAAGAGCTATATCTCCCACACAACAAAAGGCAATTTCATAACTATGAAACTATAGTAACACAAAATCCATGGAAAAAGCATCGACAACTATGAAATATATTTTGAGCTCAACAAACTCTGCTTCAAAGCATAACATATGCAATTGACATCATCTGCAATTCTTTACTCTGTTGTTTTATCTTAATAAGCCTAATTTTCAGCCCCCGAGCCCTAGATGTCGCGATCATTAACCTATGTTGTCCAGGAAACCTATAATTTCATAAATTGCATTCTCTTCTATCGAGGAGGCCTTATTTTAAATAAAACTAATTCAACAAAGCTAATGTATACACTAAACAGGACCTGTCATAGTTCGATAGAACCTATTCTCGAAGCCGCATCCATAAAACTGGCTAAGTATGCAACTGAACGATGGTCGCTCGGAATGACCACAAAAATGTGGCAAACTAGAGTCAAACACGGTTTATAACAGGAAAGTAAAAGGCAGAGAGGAACGATATCTCCCACACAACAAAAGACACTCTCATAACTATGAAACCATAGTAACACAAAATCCATGTAAAATGCATCGGCAACTATGAAATATATTTCCAGGCCGACAAACTCTGTTTCAATGCATAACAGATGCAATTTACATCGCCTACAATTCTTTAGTCTGCTATTTTATCTGAATAGTATTCTATGCAAACCAGAGTGCAAAAAATGTAACCAGAGATCCAACCGCAGATGCAGCATCCCAACATTTCAAACCCTGGGAAAACAAGAAAAAGCACCAAATAAGAACCCAGCCAAAAAGCACCAAAAGGCCCAAGTGCAGGTGGAGGACCGAAACCCTGCAAAGTCTAATCAAGAAATAATAAACAACATACAACGAAGAAAGGAACAAGCAGCAACCAGCCCCCTAGGAACGAGGCTCTTCCAATCGCGACTACAGAAACCTAAACGTGCAAACTGCAACAACATGAACAGGCAAGCAAGAACAACGAGAACATGCAAATAAGAAATCGATGCCATGAAAAAAGAAAGCATGGATCAATGAACCAACAATTCCCCTGAAGCATATAAATTTAAAAAATGGAAGAAAATGTCTTGTAACAAGCCTGTTAAGAAACCATTCAACACTACCAAGCCTGTTATGTAAACATTTAAGTCTGTCAGAAATGCACTGTAAACATTTAAGACAAAAATTCAATGTGGCAGGTCTCTGACGTATCCCAAATAAATTGATATATTTTTTGTAACAATAGCTCGAACACGAGAGAATGTATTGCAAAGACATACTTTGGATATGCTGCCATATCAAACATTGCCATAAATTTACCTAGCATAAAATGCTAAACCAAACATTCGAATTAATGGTAGCATTAATCCACATTCGACGAATGCATAACAAAATTTATGATTCAAAAATGACCATATACTACCAAATACTTTGGAAATGCAAACATATTTTACATTGGGAATAGCGAAGGTGGAAATAAGACCTCCAAAATCTTTACAAACATGATACTTTTTATTATATAAAAATTGATGTTTTCACTTCCCTTGTTCCAACAATAGACAATAGGCAAATATTGTTGGTCAACGCACAAGCTAATGCCAGGTCAACGATTTATTGATCGCTATAGTCCATCTATGCCTATGACAGGGACTAATAACACCTTTCCAACATTCAATAGGCTTCCTTTCATATTGAGTACCATATCCGCATCCATATGAACACATATGCCTATTCTCAACAATGTGATACGTTTTTTTAAAAGAATACTGTATTTTATTCAATTTTCACATATAATCACTTTAGTGATTAAAAAAGCTACCCTAATTTTATGGGTATGGATTAAAGATGTTGGCATATTAGTTATTAAATCAATGAGGCTTGAATCAATGATTTGATTGTAAATATTAACTTCTTTGCATTTATGAATGCTAAATTTATGATTACTTAATTTGTTTACTTTTTCACTTTTACTTAATAAAATTAAGAAATGATTGGCCTATTAATTGTCAAAGACCATAATTTTACAAATGGAAATCTAAACAAAGTTACTTAACTTTTAACATTTACTTTTTCACTATTATTGTTTTACATTTCAAAGTTCTACCTAGTGTGCTTACGTTTTTTAATATACCTGACATTTAGTTACTTTTAAGAACCATTGAAAATAGGGAACGTGTATGTTCTTTCTAACTATAATTTTTTAACATTTAAAACTTTCTGATGTATGTTAGATATTAATGGAGAAATACTAATTATAGGATTAGTTAATAAACCTAGACTCTCTGTGTCCTCTACTGCTGTTATCAGATCCACTATTATAGGAATCAATTGCCTTGAGTATCAAGCTATAAATGTAATCTTTTTTATTAATGAAATAGTTGAATCGTGAGTTCTATTGCACTTTCTGATTTGTTATCATAGCTTAGGTGAGAGAGACGCCACTGCCATGAGCGTGAGGGAGTTGTTTCACTTTTGTTGAGGTGCGATGTCCGTGCTACTGTGGCTACATTTTGTTGCCTATTTCTTCAATTCCTTGCCAGATAGCATTTCACTATTTGCTAAGGTACGAGCCCGCACTGCCTGAGAGAATAGAGAATTGTCTACATGGAGATCATGAAGGGTGTGTTGAGGTGCCTGCGTGGAGATCGTGAAGGGTGTGTCGTAGAGGGAAGCATATAAGTGTTGACACATCGTTGTCCGAGAGAACAGAGAGCCGATTTGAAGTTGTTGCGCCTGAGTTGAGTTGTTGTTCCTTCTCTTCCTATTTACTGGAGTGTACTGTGTGCTTCGTGCATGAATAAGAAGAGATTCATTTTTTTTATTGTTGATTGTTGTCTGGTCTGGCAAATTGAAGGTGGAAAAGTCGAGTTCTGAAGGGTTCTGGGTCATATTCCAAGCTTCCTGCTGTCTGAATTAAATCCCTGAGGTGAAAGTAATTAAGTCTCTACTTGACTTGAGTTAAATCGTTGAATGTAAAATTCATTTAAAAAGGTATTTCCATGTATTTTTTGAGTTGTTCAAAGATTTTCTGTAGAAATGTCAACTTCATTCCCAAAAAATTATCTGAATGATGCATCCATGCTGGATGATGATAATTACATTGACTGGAAATTTAAGATATTGACGATTTTTGAAGCATGGAATGTGTGGGCTATTGTAAAAGGAGATGAAGCCAAGCCCACAAGTGTTGCTAGTACAGATTGGGAGAAATGAGAAATGAAGGATAAAGTGTTGTTGTGGATGTCTGTGAAGGACAGTATAATTCCACACATTAGAGACTGTAAAACGTCCAAGGAGACCTGGGAAATATTGAAAGGATTGTATGAAACTACAAACTCAAATAGAATTTTATTTTTGAAGACTAAGTTATTGTCCATAAAAAATGGAAGCAAATGAAAATATTACCACCTATGTTTCCAGAATTAAAGATTTATGTGACCAGTTAAGTGCAATTGGTGAGAAAGTTTCAAATTCTAACATGGTAACTATTACATTAAAAGGGTTAATCAGAGATTAACATGTCTTTATTTCAAGTCTAGGAGGTAGAGTACAATCACCTACGTTTTCTGAATTGACAGGGATTCTTCTACAAGAAGAAGAAAGAATGAAGGAGTTTGAGATGGACTCTCATACTCCAGAATTGGTGTTAGTAGCCAAAGGGAAACAACCATACAGGGGAAATCCATGGGATAGAAACAAAACATGCAAGTTTCAACCAAGGAATAGAGGTATGACTCAATCAAAATTTGATGCACATAATAAGAAAAATGATGATTGTTTTTATTGTGGGAAACCTGGTCATCATGCTAAAGATTGTTATAAAATGAAAGCTAATGAATCCGAATAGAAGTTTAGAAAACATAATGGAAATTATGTGAACAGTGACACCTCTATCAATGATGGTTTTAGGAATCTAAATTTGTTTATTTCCAAAGCTGCATTATCCATAGAATCTGATGATGAAAGTGCATGGTTCATAGATTCAGGAGCCTCAACTCATATGTCTTGTAACAAATATGTCTTGTGGTTCATAGATAACAGATCTCAGAAGATTCAAGGATATGGAGTAATATGTGTGAATTTACCTAATGGGCAAATGAAACAAATTCACAATGTGTTGTATGTTCCAGGCATAAAAAAGAACTTGATATTTGTTTTTGCAATAACTGATCAAAATTTGAATGTAGAATTTATGCAGTCTAAATGTTTTCTCAAGGATATTCAGAATCATTATAAATTCATAGCCACGGGAACAAGAATTGGAGGTTTGTATAAGCTTGATGTAATAAGGGGCACTCATCAAGCATTAACATGTACAACAATGTTAGCAGTTGAGCTATGGCATCGCAGGTATGGACATCTTAATAAAAATGACTTAATGCTACTTCATACAAAATTGATGGTTGAAGGACTTCCTGTTTTGAAAAATGAGCATATAGAATGGGAATCTTGTGCACTAGGTAAACAACATAGGGAAGAATTTTCAGTGCATAAAGAGAAGAAACATAGAGAGATAATTGAATTAATACATACTGATGTTTGTGGTCCCATGCAAACCATGTCACTTGGAGATGCAAGGTATTTTCTTATATTTGTTGATGACAGATCTAGATTTACTTGGGCTTATTTTATAAGGAAAAAGAGTGATGTATTTGAATATTTTAAGAATTTTAAAACTATGGTGGAAAAGAAGACAGGCAAATGCATCAAGATTCTAAGATCTGATCAAGGTGGAGAATATACCTCAAGATATTTTGATAGCTACTGGAAGAACAATGGGATCATTCAACAATTCACCGTGTCTCATACACCACAACAAAATGGTGTACCTGAAAGGAAGAACATGACATTAGTGGAATGTGCTCGCAGCATGTTTAAAGGTAAAAACATTTCTAATGGTTTTTGGGTAGAATCCATTAATATTGTTGTTTATTTGAACAATAGAAGTCTAACTAAGATTCTAGATCTGAAAACGCTTTTTGAAGTCCTTTATGGATATAAACCTAGTTGGTCATTTAAGAATATTTGGTTCCAAGGCGTTTTCTCATATTCCAAAAGATGAGAGATGAAAACTTTACGCAAAATCTGTTAAGTGTATATTCATTGGTTATTGTGCTGATCATAAGGCATACAAGTTGTTTGATCTTAGTGCCCATAAGTTGATTGCAAGCGGAGATGTGATTTTTCATGAGAATACAGATGATGAGATAAGTAAAAATGATGTTTGGTATACTCCTTATGACAATGATGCTCATGTAAAAGTTGAGATAGATGATGAACAAGAACATGGACTAGAACAGGAACAGGCACAAGAACAAACTGGAAGTAGCATGGATACTACATACACTCTTGAGTCACCCAGAAAGGATCTTACGCCACAACGAAGAAGAAATGAAAGTGGTGGAACTCAAAGGAATTCATCACGAACAATTCAGGTATCTTCTAGGTATAAAGATTATGCATTGATGACACAAGTAATGAATGTTGTGGAACCTGTTACTTTTGAACAAGATAAAGATCATAAGGAATGGAAAAATGCAATGAATGAAGAATATGAATCGATAATGAAGAATGAAACATGGGAATTAACAAAACTTCCTGAAAACAAAGTTCCCATAGGATGTAAATGGTTGTATAAAACCAAATTTAATGCAGATGGAAGTGTTGACAAATACAAGGCAGATTAGTTGCAAAAGGGTATTCACAAAAGGAAGGAATTGATTATGAGGACACTTTTTCACCTGTAGCTAAGTTAAATACAATTAGAGTCATGATTGCATTAGCTACACAATACAATTGGAAAATACATCAGCTAGATGTGAAATCTGCATTTCTGAATGGTGATTTAAAAGAAGAAGTTTATTTGGTTCAGCTGGAAGGATTTATAAAGAAAGGACAAGAGGATATTGCGTGTAAACTAAAGAAATTTCTATATGGTTTGAAACAAGAACCTAGATCTTGGTATACTAAGATTGATTCATTCTTTGCACAAAAAGGTTTTGTGAAAAGAAAAAATGATCCTAATTTGTATGTGAAAAAGAATGAAAATGGGAATGTTTCTTTGGTATCTTTATATGTTGATGATTTGATTATAAAAGGAAATGCTTCTCACTTTATTGAAGATATTAAAACTCAATTATCACAGATGTTTGAAATGAAGGATCTTGGTGAAATACACTATTGTTTAGGTCTAGAAATATGGAGAGAAGATGGTAAAACAATGGTCACTCAAAGTAAATACACAATGGGAATACTGGAAAGATTCAATATGAATGAATGCAAGGTAGTGTCAACACCTTTAGAACATAATGAAAAGTTATTTAGTGTTGATGAAACTAAAGAGGCAAATGGTACTTTGTATCGCCAGTTGGTGGGAAGTTTGAACTATCTCACTACTACTTGACCAGACACAGCATATTCAATCAGCATCCTTAGTCATTTCATGGCTACGACACTTGAAAGCCATTGGGTCGCTACAAAGAAAGTAGTTCGATATCTGAAAGGAACTGTTAATTTTGTTATTATGTATACTGATAATTGTGATGTTGAGTTGGCAGGTTACTCTGATTCAGATTGGGCTGAAAATCCCAATGACAGGAAATCAACTTCAAGATATGCATTCAACATAGGTATAGGGGTCGTGTCATGGAGTAGTAAGAAACAACCCAGTATTTCTTTGTCGTCAACATAAGTTGAGTACAAAGCTCTATGCAATGCTACGTGTGAAGTTGTTTGGTTAAGGAGAATTCTTGAAGATATTGGCAATAAGCAAATGAAGCCTACTATTCTCAAATGTGACAATCAAAGTTCTATTAAATTGGCACACAACCCAATTTATCATGCTAGAACAAAGCCTTTTGAAATCCAACACCATTTTGTAAGAGAAAAGATACAGTCAAAGGAAATTGACTTGATCTATTGTAATACCACTGATAATGTGGCCGATATCTTTACCAAATCTCTTGGAAAGATGAATTTTGAAGAATGCAGGAAATAGTTAGGTGTGGTAGAAAATCCATTTCTCCATTAAGGGGAAGTGTTAGATATTAATGGAGAAATGATAATTATAGGATTAGTTAATAAACATGGACTCTCTGTGTCCTCTATTGCTGTTATCATATCCACTATTATAGGAATCAGTTGGCTTGAGTATCAACCTATAAATGTAATCTTTTTTATTAATGAAATAGTTGAATGGTGAGTTCTATCTCAGTTTCTAATTATGTGCATGTCGAGGAGTGGGAAAAATGAAATGATATTAACTTGACATACAATGTAGGTGATGTGTAATGGGAATTGCAATGGAGTGTGGCATAGCCTGCTTTCTAAAAAGATGGAATTCAGGGGTTTAAGCATTCAAACTATGGACCAAGCACAATTTTGAGCTTGCTAAGAACATCTGTGTAGAGGTGCAAGTCTCCAATTTGATCTTTCAATGCACCACATATATGGTTGTAGCAATTCAAAATCACAAGAGCAGGCCTGACGTATGAGGGTGAGACTTTTTGCCCTCAATTCTTGAATTTACTTTTACTTTGGTTAAAGTTAAGATGTGTTTGACTGTAAGTTGTCACGTTTCAAAATGTTTGGTCTTTAGTTTCAAAAATGTCTCTATAAAATAAAACTTCGTGCTTTATTTTCACATTTTTTGTGAATTTTCTTATCGGATTCAAATTATTCTTAATGTTTTTTTTTATAGTGACTAGATTGATTGTTATATTTAGTCCTATCTAGATCGATTATTACATTTAGTTTGGTTAGATATTTTGGAATTTAATGCCATAAAGCATTGTTTGTTTGGAATCATTGGCTAGGAATCAATAATATCTAGAGGCCTCATGGAGCAGAAGCTATGTCATGTTGAAAGAGGTTGTCATGAAAATGTGCAATTCATCCTACTTTGGTTTTAGATATTTGATATTTGTTCTTTATATGACTAATGTTTATTTTCATTGACACCATGTAGGTTGCAGTTTGAGCTTATGCGATTATGGTACAGACTATCCGATATCTAAGGTTATGGTTTAGTTGGTCATAAGACTGGACTATTTTTTGTATTGAAATTTTTTGGACTATTTTTTGTATTGAAATTTTGTTTCTAGGAAGGTAATTCTCGATATTATCATCTAGAGATACCAGGTAAATTAAAATTGCAGAGATAATCAGAACACAATTAATAAACGCAAGGTGAGACTATTCTCACGAAACTTAGATACACAAAGGAAAACTCCATTACATATATCGTTCGAATACTCACCAACAAACCTGGAATAAAATCCTAAAATTATAGATCTCAAAATACTCATAATCTAAAATTTAACATTTGTACAGCAACCATGTAACAACTTCCTATTTTGACAATGTTCTAGATTACTTCATTTCAACATTATCTCAACATTCCCCCTTAACAGAGAAATAGATTTTCTAAAACACCTAACTTGCTTCTAAAAACTTCAAAATTGAGTTTACCAAGAGGCTCGGTAAATATATCAGTCACATTATCATTTGTATTACAAAAAATCAAATCAATTTCCTTTGATTAAATCTTCTTTCTTGTGAAGTGGTGTTGTATCTCAATGTGTTTTGATCTTGCATGATATATTGGATTATGTGTCAATTTGATAACACTTTGATTATCATAATTGATTCACGTTGGACCATTTTTCTCCTCTTCAACATGTGCAAGAATTCTCTGCAACCAAAAAGCTTCACTTGTAGCACTGGTCAAGGATTTATACTCAACTTCTGTTGCTGACAAAGAAACAATTGACCGTTTCTTGCTACTCCATGACACAACCCTCGATCCTATATGGAATGAATAACTTGAGGTAGATGTTTTATCATCGGGATTTCCTACCCAACCCGAATAAAAAAAACATGTCAATTCAACATCAGAATCATCAGTATACATAATACCAAAATTTATTGTTCCTTTCAAGTATCAAAGTAATTTCTTTACAACTTTCCAATGGCTTTTAGAAGTCTTAAACATGAACTGACTAAGGATGTTGACTGAGTATGGAATTTTTGGTCCAGTAGTGGTTAGGTAGTTCAAACTTCCCACCAACTGATGATATAATGTACCATCTTCCTCTTTAGTTCCATAATCAGTGTATAACTTTGCATTTTGTTCTAAGGGATTTGACATTTCTTTACACTCACTCATATGAAATTTTTTTAATAATTTTATTTGTGTATTTTCATTTTGTAATCGGTGTCTTACCAGGATCCCTCCAAACTTCCCTAAACAATAATGCAATTCTCCAAGATCTTTCATTTAAAATTCTTGAGACAATTGACATTTGATTTCTGTAATTAAATTTTGTGCACTTCCTGTAATAATTAGATCATCCACATACAGAGATATTAAAGAAACATTTCCTTCTCCATATTTCTTAACATATAGGTTAGGATCACTCTTTCTTTTCACAAATCCTTTATGATAAAATAATTAATGAATCTTTACATACCATGATCTTGGTGCGTGTTTGAGGCCATATAACAATTTCCTTAACCTGAAGACTAGATGTTCCTATCCATACTTTACAAAACCTTCAGGTTGAACCAAATAAACCTCTTCCTTCAAATCACCACTCAGAAAATCATATTTGATATCTAACTGATGTATTTTCCAATTATGTTTTGTAGCTAAGGTGATCAGTACTCTAATTGTATTCAGTTTAGCTACTAGTGCAAAAGTATCATCATAATATATTCCTTCTTTTTGTGAATATCCTTTTGCAACTAATCATTCCTTATATTTATCAATGCTACCATTTTCTTTAAATTTAGATTTGTAGAACCATTTTCTTCCAATAGGGACTTTTTTTCTTCATGAAGTTATACTAATTACCATGTGTAATTTTTCATAAGAGAGTCATATTCTTCATTCACTGCATTTCTCCACTCGTCATGTTCTTTAGCTTATTCATAGTTTATAGATTCTACAAAATTAATTACCTAGGACATGAATGCATACTATTTAAACCTTATAGGTGGTTGAGTTTGTCCTTATGATCTCCTTGGTCCTTCACTGCTTCCATCTATTCTCTTGCACTGAGGTGGCTCTTCTCCACTTGATGTATCATGTATGCTTGAAGTGTCCATACTATTTTCATTATGTTCTTGAACATTTACCTATTCTTTTTCACGTTTAACCATTCAATATTTTTTGACATGATCATTATTATCATTAGAAATATGCCAAGCATCAACATCATTAATTGGATCAACTCTATCTCCATTCTCATGAAACACCACATACCTACTTGCAAACAATTTATGTGAATGGAGATCAAACAATTTCTATGCTTTAAAAATACACTTGATTGATTTTGCATCAAGTTTTGTTGTTTCATCCTTAGAAATATTTGCAAAGGAAGTGGATTCAAAAACACTTAAGTGACTGACATTAGGTTTATAACCATGAAAAACTTCAAAAGGAGTTTGAAAATCTAATTTCTTAGTTGGAATTCGATTCTTTAAATAAACATGAGTATTAATGGATTCTTCCCAAAAACCATTAGAATTTTTTTTACCTTGAAGCATACTACGAGCACACTACACCAGTATTTTGTTCCTTCTCTCAGTGACACCATCTTGATGAGGTGTATGAGGTACTATAAATTGTTGTTTGATCCCATTAAATTTACAATAACTTTTAAATGCACCTGATGTATATTCACCACCCTAGTCAGATCTAAGAATTTTAATACATTTGCACGTCTTTTTTTCAACCATAGTTTTGAATTCTTTAAAATACTCAAATACATCACTTTTTCTCCTTATGAAATAGACCCAAGTATATCTAGATCTATAATCAACAAAAATAAGAAAGTACTATGCACCGCCAAGTGATCTGGTTTGCATAGGTCCGCATACATCAATATGAAATAATTCAAGTATTCCAGTTTGTCTTTTCTCTGTATGTATGGGAAACGCCTCTCTATGCTACTTACCAAGTGCACATGATTCACATTCAAAACGATCATTCTTCATAATAGGGAGACCATCAACCATTGTTTTTCTTCGCAACAACATCAAATCATTGTAATTGAGGTGCCCATACATGTGATGCCATAACTCTTGTCTTGGCATTATTGTGGATGCCAACGCAACATGACTATTTATAGTCACATCCAACTTATACAATCCACGAACTCTTGTACTAGTGGCAACAATATTGTAGTGATCCTGGACATCTTTTACAACATACCTTAACTTTCCAAATTGTACTTTTAAATCATTAACAATGATAGTAGAAACATATCTTAAATTATTTTTGATGCGAGGAACATACATCAAATTATGAATCTGTTTCAATTGTCCATTAGGTAAGTTCACATTTATTACTCCATAGCCCCGAACTTTATGTCATCTATTATCTCCAAAATAAATGTGTGTGCCATAAATGTTCTCATAATATTCATCATACCATTCTTTATTAGAAGACATATGGACTGATGCACCAAAATCTATGAACCATGCATTCTCATCATGCGTTTCAGTAGACAATGGAGCTTCAAAAATAAACAACTTAAGATTTGTAAATCTATCATTTACTGAAGTATCTTTATGCATAAAATTTCCATTATTCCTTTATATCTTTTATTGGACTCATGATAATTTCTTCTATAACAATCTTTAGCCAAATGCAGAGGTTTGTCTCAATATTCACATTCAACATTTCGCTTAAAATAAGAATCAAGACATCCCATAACTTTCTTCTTTGCTTGAAACTTGCCTTTGTTCTTATTCTAGGGTTTACCTCTATATGATCGTTTACCTCTTGCAATCAATGCCAAATTTGAGCAAGTTAGTCCAAATCATAATTTTTCATTCTTTCTTCCTCTTGAAGAAGCATTTTTTATAACTCACCAAAAATAGGGAGTAAAGGCCTAGTTGCAAGTGCTGAAATAAAGACTTTATAATATTGTACTAAACCCTTTAATGTAATGGCTACCAAATGAGAACTAGATACTTCTTCACCAATATCACCCAACTTATCACTTAGAACTCAAGACGCTTATGCTTTCATTGTCTTCCATTTTAATAGACCATAAGTTAGTCTTTAAGAACAAGATTTGGTTTTCATTAGAGGTTTCATACAAACCTTTAAGAACGTCATATGTCTCTTTGGAAATCTTACAATCTCGGATGTGATGAATTAAGCTATCCTTCACTACATCTGCAACAACACCTTCGCCTTCATTTCTCGTTTTTCCGAGTCTAGAATCGAGGCAACAACAATGGGTTTGAGCTCATCTCTTTTGACAATGGTCCACCGATTATATGCTTCAAGCACCATCATCAACTTAAATTTCCAATTAACACAGTTCTCACCATCAAGTTTGGTAGATTCATTCAAGTACGAATCAGCGAGAGGATTCGACATACTTCAGAATTAAGAAATTCCGTAAACATAGTTAATACCTCGAATATTAATGTCGTCTTAAGCAAATCGATTGCAATTTGGGATTTGAAAACAATTTTAGGGAAACAATGACTTCCCACACAACAGTACATAACAATCTTCAACGATTGTGAGTGTGTTGACACATCGACTAAAAAACCACAATGAACTCGCGAGATTTATTCTGTAGATCTTCAACATTGATTGCAGGTTCTTCCTTGACACGATTGTGACTACAATCAAATAGTCACAGGTTCTTCCTTTGCAAGTAAAAAAACTCCACTTGACAGGGTAGAAAATCGTCCTCCTTTTGCTTGCTGGGACAGTCATTCAATCACATCAAACAATGCTCCCTCCAGCGAAGAGCCTCACAATCTGGTTGCACAACAATAATCCCTTACACTGGCTCTTCACATTACGACTTCAACATAGTCGAAATCTGTATTTCGGCAGGTCACAATCAACCTTGCATCAAGCTTCAACAAATCGTTACGGATCTTCAAACAAGATGCTCTGATACCAAATTCAAATTGCGGAGATAAATCGGAACATAATTACTCCACATAAGGTGAGACTATGCTCACAAAACTTAGATACACAGAGGAAAATTCCATTACTATATAGCCGGAATACTCACCAACAAACCTGGAACAAAATCCTAAAATTATAGATCCAAAATGACTCATAAGCTAAAACTGAACACTCTTACAATAACCATAAAAGAACTTCGACAATGTTCTATATAACTTCATTTCGACATTATCTCAACAATATATGTGTTAGAAAATAATTACTTTGATAGCTAATTTATGAAAGTTGTGATTTTAGACTTTAGTAGAGTTTAGTTAGTCCTACATGGGCTATCTTTGTGAATCATATTTATGTTTAGTAAATTTTGTGTATTTAATTAATTCTCACTTGAAAAACAATGAATCAATGAAGAAGTTTAGAGAAGCAACTCTTATTGTGTTCCCTTTTGTGTGTGGTGGTGGTGTTTGAGGACTACAAACAGTTGTAGTTGTTCTTAATTCACCCCTTCCTCCTTAATTGGTATGAGGGCTAGGTTAGGCCAGAAACGAAGAGGAGGCCGAGAGAGGGTTTCAGTTCAGATTCAAGCCCGCACTCAAAGTTTTAAAAAGCTGCAAGATCGAAGCACCCAAGGAAAATAAGCCACGAGCGACCAAGGGTTTCATGTCACAAAGGGAAGTGGTGGATCATAGGAGCGTAAGACTCTTCACCATTTTAATTAAAAAGATTACAAAGGACCATGGGACTTTTCCATTATTTTAATTTTAAAGGAAGTTTTTAAAGGAGGTCGGTGAGAATTTTTTTATGTTTTTTTCGATATTCATAAATAAATTAAAA